>PVKN010018993.1:0-16581 GCA_004027915.1 Capromys pilorides | reverse complement strand
AAATAAGGGAGTCATGTACAATCACACAGTTCCTTGTTTCTGGAGTTGTACTATGGTGTGAGGGAAGCCCTAAGGCCTCACAGGCAAAAGACAGAGCAGAGAGATAAAGTGGCCTGGGATCCTGTCCTCTCAGCATCTGTATTTTAGTAGACTGAACCATTATCCTGCCTCAGTGGACATAGACATCTGGAACTCCCAAGTTTAAGACGAAGACATAGAAAACTTGCTCCCCTCCTTCTTATGAATAAGGTGTCCAAGTGTTCAGAGAGAAAGAATAGAGTGAGTGATTGATACCTAATATAATTGATGAATACCAAACACATGCTTACAGACCCAGATCTTTTCCACCAACCTTCAAAAAGAAACATGTTTTAAATCATTTTGCACTATAGATAATGAAAGTGATATTATCCAGTGGTTCTTCTAAAGGATTTTTCTACTTAAAAACTAATGAATCTATCTCTGATTAATTCTGATCAATTCTTTAAGTCTCAATTTCTACCATGCAAATTTACCCATCAAGCTACTGAAAGATCACAGCTGGGAAAAGACATGTTTTGGGTTATTTCTAGCAATCTTGACACAGGAATTCTGAGTACAATCTCCTTTCTTGGAAGGCAATACAGAAGCTCCAATTCTTTTTTATAAGAAGTGTTTATTATGGAGAAATAATAATACTCCTAACAAATTATATGAATAAAAAGGAATCACTCAAGGATTAGGAAGAAATAAGCTGCTATGCATACTTTACAGATCTAGAAACAATAATCCTGAAATTCATATGAAACCAGAACAGACTCAGAATAGTAAAAGAATTTTGGGCAACAAAAGCAAACCAGGACATATCACAATACCTACTTCAGGCTATACCACACAGCAATAGTGATACAGATAGCATGGTACTGGGACAAAAACAGATATGTGGATCAGTGGAACAGAATTGAGGATACAGAAACACCTCCAGACATGTTTAGCTTTTACATGTTTGACAAAATGACCAAAAGCGTGTGTTGAAGGAAGGATAGCCTGCTCAACCAGTGGTGCTGGGAAGACTGGATAAATGCAGAAGACTGAAACTGAACCCATATCTCTCACCATGTACTCAATGAAAATCAAAATGGGTCAAGGATTTAAACATGAAACAGAAACACTGAGCCTACCGGAAGGTAAAATACTTGAAACCATAGATGTTTCTAAATGAAGCTGCAATTGCATAAGCAACAATAGGAAGAATCAACAAATGGGATTGTATCAAGTTGAAAAGCCTGCAAAAGAAGCACTCAGTAGAGTGAAGAGACATCCTGAAGAATGGAAAAAAAAATTTAGCTACTACTCAGACAAAGGACTAATCTCTAGAATATGTAAAGATTTTTTTAATAATTATATGACCTAAAATAAAAAAGTCAAGTCAAGAAATGGGCAAGTGAAGTGAGCAGAGAGTTCACAGAGAAAGAAGTATAAATGGTCAACACATACATGAAAAATGTTCAACATTTCTGGCCATTAAAGAAATGAAAAATAAAAGAAAGTTCATATTTTATCTTACTCCAGAAAGAATGACAATCATCGAGAAATTAAAAAAATAATAAACACTAGTGAGGCACTGGGAAAAAAACAAACTCCTCCTATATTGTTGGTGGAAATCTAAACTAGTACAACCATTATGGAAATCAATATGAAGATTTCTCGAAGAACTAAAATTAGAAATTCCATATGACCCAGCCATTCCTTCTAGGTGTCTTTCTAAAAGACTGTAAGACACACTACACTGAGTTCTTGGCTGTGTACTGGAGGGCCAGATATCCCACATTCATCTTATGCTGCCTCAAAATCCCAGGAGCTTTAGATCCAGTGAGAAGGTGCACAGTCCTGAAGAACAGCAAAAAAATATTTTTATTGGCCTCCAAACATCCTTGTTAGCATCATAATTCTTGATTCACTACAGGCAGGGCTTTCTCTAGAATTTTAACAAAGGAAATAGAAATCTCAAGTCTGAGTCCAGAGTGCAGAAAATCAATCCACTGGCTGTGATATGGGAGAGTAGAAGGAAGAGGTTGCTGGTTGTAAAATGGAGTGAATCTCATTTGAGGAGGTCATATCTCTTCACCTTGGCTTGGGAGCAAAGATTGTTATGCTGGAAGACCAGAGCAAGACATTCAGCCTTGTTATTTATGTAGTATTTTCCTTTCAAGAAATCCAGAATTCTCTTAAGAATTATCATAATTTTTTGCAAACTGAATGTCATTGGTATAAAATCTAAAATCCTCTCAGATTTCAGTCGATGTCCAGTAACAGCACATTCATCTTTTTCCAACCAATTTGACATTATTCAGTCTTGAATTGGCTGTTTTGGGGGTCTAGGCACGATTCCCATAAAGCAGAATTATGAGATGGACATATGGGAGAGGGAAGGTGGCTAATTATTTCTCATTGTAACTTCCTTGAACAAAGGGAGTTAGCAGAGCTATTTTGGGTGCAAGAGGGCCACAGAAGAGAGACAGGAGACAGTACCCTCACACTCACCTTATTCTTAGTTTCTTCCAACAGGAGGTCCAAGACTTCAAGACTTCTATTTGGGAAATAGGGGAGGTAGGAGTAGAACCAAGAAAACATTCTTAGGTATCAGTCAATATTCAGAAGTAAGGGTGTATCGAGCTTTTGTTTTTCCCAATTACCTTCCAACCACCAACCCTCACCTAATCCAGTTACAGTGGACTACTGTACTTCTCTAGTATTAGAAGATGGACAGCTACCTAAACTGATGGACCAACATTCAAATAAGATCACTGACTTTCCAAACGTCACATTTCCTACCCCCAACCCTTATAATTCAGTTTTAGACATGTGATTCAAAATTAGATCATTTTCAAATATGTAACTAAAGAAAGAACAAACTGGAGGCTCTACCAAAGCTCGATCTTCTATGTGAATGATCACCTTTGGCATTGCCATTCACAATTTGGAATGTAGCACACCTGGAGGAAACCCATGAGAAAGCAAAAGGTCTTAAATAAAGTTGCGACAGCTTGAGTCCTCTCATACTTAAGAGAAGAAGGCAGAGGCATAATATTGATGTTTATTCTGGTTTTATATTAGTTCACATTTTTAGCTCCTACTGTCCATATTCCTCATGGGAGCTAGTACACAGACAGAACACATCTTGACTTCTTTTTTCATCCCCTTTCCCTCCCCTTATACACTCTTCCTTTCATCTCTTGATTCATTTCCCATTTTAATAAAATCTACTTCAACACTACCTATTATCTATCTTTTATTTTGCTCTTTATTTATATTTGGGATTTCTTATATAAGAGCAGTCATGTGGTATTTCAGCTTGTTTATTTCATTTTACGCTATGGACTCAAGGTTCATCCATAGGACTGCAAATGACTGAAGTTTATCCTTTCTGGCAGAATACTACTCTGTTGGGTATAAATACCACATTTTCTTTATCTACTCATGTGTTAATGGACACATAGGGCACTTTCAAGATTTAGCTGTTATGAATTGTATTTCTATAGACATGGTCATGCATGTACCACCGTCATGTTTTGGGACAGAGATTCCTGAGGGTATGGAGAGAAGTTGTATTGAGAAAGAGGTAATGAACTCAATGTAAAACTGGGGAGATTAATGTAAGAGTCTTGCAAGCCATCTAGCTACTCTTGCTTTTGATATTAAGTTTTACCTCATTTTTAAGATACTGATCATTTAAAGATATTTAAAATAACAGAAGTATACAAGCCTTAAAATATGTTGCAGAATAGTTGAGGTAGAATTTCTGCAGGACTTTGAAGAAAGATAGTACTCCCTCATGGCTGAGGTTTAGAGCTGAGAACAGATGTTACATACCACTTCAAATAGTTCTGTGAGTCTCTGTTGGGAAATTGGTGCTTTCCATTCATGCATGGTTTTCTGTGTGGGGCAAAATAGTTTTATAACATTTCAAGTTCCTATCTCATCCTTCTTATTTTCCCCAGGGCATTTATTCATATTTCTTTTTCAAATGAAAACTGGTGTTGGAATTCTTGTATCCTCCTCTAAAATTTTATTTCACATTTTCTCCTTGTAGCTCTTGATGACTATTAGATTCCCATCTACCCTCCCACAGGCTAGAAATCTTCTGTCTATCAAATGCATGATCCAAATTGGTGGGAAAAAGTTGGGGGACAGTAAAGGGTCTGCCATTTAGGTTCAAACAGTATGTTTTATCTCTAAAGGAAAATCCAACCTTAGTTCTCCTGTATGCTTAGGAATATATTTTCCTACTGAGACTTTTCTCTTGTTTTAAGTAGCCTGAAAAATAACTGGTCCAAGACATAAAATGAAACCTCTCCATATCAAAAGCAAGAGCCTTAAGCAAAGGTGGCAACAAATCCTGAGATATTTTGGTATATCTGAAGTCATAATTCAGCAAGATTCTGTCACTCAGCACACATGAAAATATGAATCAAATTTTCTTTTAAATGACTGTGGGCTCTGGCTACATTAGGAACATATGAAACTGTTGAGATACAAAACATTATCTTCTCTCTGGTAGTAAAGATGAAACAGAATCCTGAATGCAAATTTATCCCATATCTTCACCAACAGATCTTTTATAGCAAGTAGATAAATGCTGGAGGAAGCAGTTGAAAGCATCTGAGCTCAGGAAGAGACCTGTCTTGACTGCAAGGATAGGCCTGTGAATAGTGTCACAGCATGGGCTTGATAGTGACAGGATAGTCAATGAATCTCACATTTATTTCTAGAATCATCCTCAAGACACACAAACCAGAAGCCACATCCTTTAAAGAGCATTGCTGGCTGGAAGTGCAACCTACCCACACCCAAGCAAGCCCACATCATGCCAGTCCATGACGCATGGGGTCGCAGAGCACTCCTGAACTTCACACCAGCCCTCAGAGATTTCCTACAGATATTTACTCAGCACATGGCATATAGAACATTAAAAGGGTTTTGAAAAATCCCTCAGTTTTCAACTTCTGAAGGATTATTAACTTCAAAGTCTGAAGAAATGTCGCCCTTCTATCTTTGGAAATGCCAGGAGCCTTTGCATATCCCTACCACAGTACCAAGCAACCCCCAGCAGAGAAGAACGATTACTGCCTCGGTGGCGAGAGGGTGGCTTTTGATCTCTTAACATATTGGAAATTACTTAAAGGTAAGCCATCTGCTAGCTGAGGAACAAAAACAGATTACATCACACCCTGCTAGAAAGATTGTGTTAAATCCTGTATATCAAGGCTTTTAATAATTCTATATTAAATCAGCTAATAGGATTAGGTACACATTTTCTTTAGGCTTATTTCCTCAACTACTAAAAACACTTTTTCTGTGTGTGTGTTTGACGATCTGCAAAATTCAAGAGTATTCCACTGTGAATAAAAAAGGGTACTTTCAAGAGGAAGCCTTTCTTCAGATCTCTACTGCTCTCCAAGGAGATGTGCTGCACAATCACGTTTCCAGAGGAGTTGTGGGAGAGGGAAACCAGCTCACTTCTGTTATTACCAGTATGATGTATTGTCTACGCATTGCAAACCCACCTACCAGTATGATGTATTGTCTATGCATTGTAAACCCACCTACAAGAACGTCACTCCTGCACCATTCTGTAGCGGGTCAGCAGGGGTAGAATTCAGGCTGGTAGAAGAGGTGAGAATGCTTGGTCTCCTCAGTAATGACTAGCAGTAACCATAGTGACAGTACACTATGAGGTTGATATGCCATTAGTACTAGAGGGGACAAGAGAAGGAATGCTGCTGACCAGCATAACTTGGGGTTATTCTAAAATTCCAGAGCATTAAATATACACATTCTACAAATTAGCTTCCACTCATTGCTTCTAAGTCTTTTATTAGTCTCATTTGCTCAGTGTAGTATGCGTCATTCTGGGATACTGAGGACTGAATAAGGAAGGGTACAGTAGTGATAGCAACAAGTACTGCTGTCTCTCAGTGTCCTCCAGGTAGTTTTTAAAAGCAAAGCTGTCTTAGTTTTCCCGAGATAAGGTAATTCTTATTATGGTGACAGCAGAGCGTTATACGTAATCATTGAAAAATCGAACGAAGTGCAGAATTCAACATACTTAATAAGTAGTATAGAGTGTTACCTATTAAAGGTACTTTAGAAATACGTGCTGATTTCCAAAGGATTTATAGAAATGCTTGTCTTTATTACTGAATAATTCAGAATAAATGGCTTAATTTTGTCATAGCACAAACGAGAGGGGAAACTGCAAAATCAGGTAGTCCAAACATTTAGTTCTATCTTGTAACTGAGTGCAAATGGTCCAGCCTTTTTTTTGTGTGGGTGATTTTTTACAAACATAGTAAGCACAACTAATGACACATCTAATGATAGGTACTATATTGCAGGGAGATACTTTATTCATTTGCACTTTGAAAACTTTGCTCCTAACCCTATGGCATTTTCAAGAGGTAGATATTGATCACTCTTTGTTTACTGGTGAGAAAACTGAAATTCAAAGTGGTATTTAAAAAAGCAACAACAAATGGAAGAGAGGGTTCAAAGTAGAGTTTAGCAGTAACCGAGTTCATGCTCTCACTGCCAGACCTGGCTGGCCCCAATTAGGGTGAGACCAGGACATCTTGCTCTGCACTCAGCAGCTTGGCTCAGGTTTCTTTGCATCAAATCTTTCAGTGAATGGACCAAGAAATGTCATTGCTGTGCGATGCTCCAGGTTTAATTGGGAGTTCACATTATGCTCCTTGAGATAGCCAAAACAAAGTACTGAGAAGACTTTTCCCAGGCTAAAGGATTTCTCTTTTATAAACCATCAACTTTTCTAACATTTTTAATTTTTTTATATTAAAAAAATCTGTAATACTTGTTTGCTAACAAACTCTAGTATAGGACAAAATGAATTTTTGAACAACACACCAGCAATAAGAGAAAAACACAAAGAGATGATTTAAAGTACCTCATTCAAGGCCAGAGAGATAGCTCAGCTGGCTAAGAACCTGCTTAGGCAAGCACAGGGACCAGGTTTGATCCCTGGTACCATATGCCAAGCTAGCCTTGCCCCCAGGCATGCTGAACTGGCCACCAAGACTAGGCATGGTGATGCAAACTGTAATCTCAGTGCTGAGGAGGCTGAAAATAGGAGGGTCACTGTGAGTACGAGCTGTGTAGTGTGACCCTGTAGCAAGTACATTTTTAAAAAAGTAAAATACCTCATGCATTCCTGCTTATTGAGATGAAAAGTCATATAAAATTCTATCATATTATCTGCTGGCGGAAATATTCCTACGTGAGAGAGAATTAAATATGCAATGGTACTTAATAAATATTTGTTGAATATATATGCTAACATTTGTATTGGAGTAGCACTAGCTACTATAATAAACAGCCTCACAAATTTTAATGTCTTAACCTATTTTTATCATTCATGTAATTGCTCTGTGTTAGATATCTGGAAGGAAAATCTTCCACATAACCCTTGTAGAATCACCGGTTCTGGCCATGTCTATCTCTTTAGCACATATTACTTGGTTGCTAGACTTGTTGGCATTATTATACAGGAAAAGGAAAAAGCATAGAGAAAGCTCTATAAAGCTGTCTGTAGGCCAAGGAAAGAAAGGCAGCCCATCACCTTCATTGACTATGCCCACTGGCTGGACTCCAGTCATGTGGTCACATCTAACTGTGAGGGAGCTGGAAGAGCCCATCTGATTGTGTGCTCAGAGAGAGGTGGAAATAGACTGGGCGACTAAAGTCTCTGCCATGGTATAACATGCCACCCAATAAAGAGAACTTGACGTTCAGGAGTTGTTGAGCTGAGAATTACCTTAAGAGTCAAAACATAGACATATAAACTTTATTTAGATTGAAATACTTGCTCCAGACCACCATTTGTAGTGGGGTGCTAAAAATTAGAGGAAAAGTCATAAGCATAACAGGCCAATTTGATGGTTCTGCGTAACGCATCGGAGTTCCTAGCTGTGTTATTCATCCCTACATTACTTTTTTCCTAATTTTCCTCAACTCCAGCACTCATTCAATAAATGTGTGTTCACTTATTGAATGAAGCTCACTTCTAGGACTGACCATGCATGCATCTTTTCTACCAGTTAATAGAGACTTTGGCCCAAATACCACAGTGAGTAAATTCTACTTAGGGGCCTGTTATGTTGTTTTAGCTATACTGTATGACTATAGTCTGCCTGTTACTCCAAAAATGTGTATTAATTCTACCCTGTACCACACTTTTAGTATCATGTTAGATTTTATTAGTCTGAATTTACTGATGTAAACCCCTAAGAGAGAGTTTCAGCAGCCACATCTGGAAAGAACAGAGAGGAGTTCAGAATAATTTATCGCAGCCTTTTTCTTAGGCAAGTGACTTCTTTCCTCTGAACTTAGTCTCCCCATACATCCAATGAAGATAACAAATTCTTGCCTTACAGAATCATAAATTTGGATATATATATATATATATATATATATATATATATATATAAATAAGTTAATTTATATATATGTTATATATATAAATTAAATTCAATAAATTAATTTATATATATATATAAATTATATATACCATTAAATTAATGGTAGTCACTGTCATCATCATTAATAATGATGGGCAACTGTGCAAAACATTTGAATCTATAATATCAGTTAGAAACATCACAAAGTACTGTTTTCTACTTGATGTGTTAAATAACAAAATCCTAGGATCCAGGAGCAACATCTTGACTAAGCAGAGCACAGCTGGTTTCAGCTTTCCATTCTCAGAGGAGTTACCTGGGCGGAGCAACGGTATGCCTGAGGACAAATGATCGCCCAACAGCGCCCCTATCAGCCAAGAGTTGAACCTGTATCTTTCACCTCTGTTTGCACTAGACTGGGTCAGTCTGCTTTGCGTTTTCCGCAAGGGTAAACTGAGAGCAGCCAGTGGAGCTCTTAGGATTCCTATCCCCACCAAGCCTTATTAAAGGATCTTATCTGTTTTAATACCTGCCAGCAGGTGTAGATTATTAGAATGTGGATACTGAGAAGCTACTGCTGTTTTGAATTAGCAACCTTGGCTCAGAAATAACATATTTTTATATCAAAACAGCAGGAAGTTTCTCTTCTCTCTTCGCTGATGCGTAACATTCTAAAAGACATGAATGGCCTTCAGCGAATACAGATCAATTTCCACTCAGCTTTGCTCACCATTTAATTACTGCTGACTTCTTTAACCTTTCTCACTTCCTTTTACGGATTATATTTCTTCCTATTCCATTGCCATTTCTTTTACTTGGTAACATAATTAAACTTGAAATTATGTGATAAAGTTTGACATTTTTCTTCTTTCATGCTATGATGCTGAGTTTATTAAAAAACAAATTATTGACTGAAAGCAAAATAATTTTAATGGGCTGAGGTTTTACTTTATCGCAGTGTTCACCTTTTAGATCTCAATTTTTATTTAAACAAACGCTTTGATTTCCTTGATCACATTTCAGAACAATGGACCGTAAGTGAGTTCTTTAGAAAAGACACTGCTGTTCCCTTTATTCCTCTTCAATGTGCTATATAATATATAAATATGCAACATATACTGAATTACAGATTGCTGTGGTTGTGTCTAGTTCCCTCCAAAGCCTCATGCAGTTATGGCGAAGACTTCTAGAGTTTGTGATTAATTTGTGATTTAGTGCTGGGATTATGGATGTGAGTGCTGCTGGGATTATGAGTGTGAGTACTATGCCTGGCCTGGAACTGATAGCCTGAATGCAGCATGAAAGCAACAGACTTGTCCTCTGTGGCCATTGTTGCCGTTACTCTTTCCTGTTGCTCTTGCTCTTTTGCTGTTTTCCACCACCGTGAAGTTCTGCCCTCTGCCACGTGCCTCTCTCCCTCGGAGCCAGCAGGGTATGAACTGAAACCTCCACTAACCATGAGCTAAATAAACCTTTCCTTCCTTCATATTGGGTGTCATGTATTTTGGCTCAGCAACGAGAGAAAAGTAACTGAGACACAAATTAAAACAAAACTGAAATTTTCACTGGTATCACTAATAGCAGGAAGGAGGTCAGCAGAGTGTTGGAGAAACCAAGTCAGTGGGTGTAGAGCAGAGCTTGAATGCTCGGTTTAGGCACTTCCTGGTGCAAAGTCAGGCCAGGTTAATCATCAGCTGTATGCTGTTTGGCATGCTCCTTCACTTCTCTGCATTTATTTGTCTCCTTATCCAAAGACAGAAAAAATTAATCTACCTCGCAATATTGTCCCGAAGATTCAATGCAATGAAATATGTAAAATGCCTCAAATATGTGTTCTCTCCTTGTGCACAAGTGCATTTTAACCCTCCCATGGGACAGTAGCTCTATCTCATGTTCTCCTGACAGTGCAGGCAGAAACAAAAGCTGCTATAGAACCACTTTGTTAAGGGATGCAGTCACAGAAGAGGAAGTGAGGGACAAGGAGGATGAGGCAGGGGAGGAAAACAAGCCACAGTGAACGCGCAATATCAAAGACAAGGAGATTACTAAGTGTATATCCTTGAATATGGAACAGTCTCTAGCCTCCCTCCTGAACAGAGCTGCTTACCATCACCCACAGCTCATTTCTTTTCTTCTTCTTCCACTAGCAGGACCAGCCAAAAAGGCAGTAGTAGAAGCCCTACTTTCAGCAGCAGTCTTCCTGTGTGCCTCATGGAAGTACCTTTTCCCTTCTCCACTCTGCAGTTGTAGTCCAGGACTGTCAAGCTTGCACACACAGAAAGTACAAGTTTCACAAGTGAAGCACTGGGAAGGTCAACTGTTTTGATCTTTCCTCCATAGAGGCATTGAGGACATATTCATCAGATTCATTGCTATGAACCTAGTATGGGAAGACCTGTTGTAAATTGCGGATGTGATTGCAGTTAACATCTGACTACATAAATGACAGTTCACCATTGGCCAACATGAGCTCTCAAAAATTTTCAGGGTCAGACAGGTCCTAAAAGGAACACAAAGGTAAATTGAACTAAGGATATAGTGGGGACCATCCTCTTCAGATTCTTCAAGTATTTGTGGTATCAATCTCTGCAATTTCTGTGACAGTCTTGCTGTTGAATTGGCCTTATCAGAAGTAGAGACAATTTTGGTCTTCTCTTTGGCTCTTTTTTTCCATAGTATCTCTTATTCCACAGATCTAGGAAACTGAGGTTTCTGTCACCTGCAAAATACATTCATTCCACATGGACACTAAAGACCTGGGTAGTAACCTCAAGATGGATCTTTGCACTCTGTAGCACATTATGAAACAAACTTGGGTAAAAAGGCCTTCTCATCAGTCACCAAATGCTGAATCTCTGAGGCAATGTACATGTGGAAATTGGATAAAGGGCTAGTGGATTTTTACTGTAGTGTTGATGCTAGCATTCCTTCTATCAGGTGTTTTATTTTGTATCTAGATGTCCTCTCAAAGCCTCATGTGATCATAGAAGTGGAGTTTCAAAGGTGGCTGGATTGGCGTGTGTGAGTGTGGAGTGAAGATGTGTACAACAGGGCAAGCCCCACCAGGGGTATGGGAAGCACCATTCAATAAGTTTGTAGTCTGGATGGAATACAAAAGGACAGCTGCTCCTTGCTGCTTCCTGCCTGCCTGCCGTGAACTAGTTTTCCTCTGCCTTTCTCCATGCTACTGTGTCTCAGAGCCAGCCAACAATGGACTGAAACCTTTACAAAACTGTGAGCTACAATAAATCTCTCCTCTTTTAACTTGAAGTATCAGGTCTTTGCTTTTGTCTCAGTAACAAGAAAAATAACTAAGACACCAAGTCTCAAAACATCTTAATAGCCTCTTAGGATAAGCTCTAGGGACTTTTTGTGGGGCATTTAATTTTTTTTCTTTTAATTTATGTATTTGGTAGAGAGTCTCACTACACAACTTGGACTCCTAGTGATCCTGCTGTCTCAGCCTCCCCAGCACTGGGACTATTGGCATGTGCCACTAAGCTGGGTTTCAGTGGCTGGCTCAGGGGTACCAGGGATCAAAACCTGGTCCTTGCACTTGCCAGGCAGGCACTTAAACCACTGAGCTATCTCCCTGGCCCAGGGTGTTAAATTCTGGTCATGGGTACATGTACTTACATTAGGATATTTTTCTTTGTTGAATCTTCCATTCTGATATCTTTACTTCAATCTGGTACCCTCAAGATCTATTCCCACATGAATAGCCTCGTATGCTAACACAGATCATATAGTTTCTACCACTGTTGTAGCTTAAAAGCTATTACCTCCAGCAGTAGTGTTTGATTTCAGCTGAGGTTTACCTGAGCCAACAGTTTAGAGGCAATGAAGGGTGCTCGGGACCGATCTCAAAAAGAAAGCTGATCTTGTAAGGCATTTGTCTTAGAGGAAAGCCTGGAGTAGTCCCCAGGCAGGCAGCCATTTCTCTCCTCAACTGAGGGTCATGGAGGCTTTACTGGTGTCTAAGAGATCAGCTTCGCACATATTGTCATTAACTTTTCTTCTGCTAAGAACCTGACCTTGCTCTAGAGGTTCTGCTGAGCCTGAGTATTCATTCACCTTTGTTACATAGACATCTTGATTTTCCAGCATGGTTTTCCCTGTGGTCCCACGAAATTAGTTTCCAGTGCAGCTACCACTGGTGATCTCACAGTTAGCTTCCCCAGACTCTTTTATTTTCCAGTGTTTCCAAGGTAGCTGATAGCAATCCTTTCCTTTCCACAATTTCTATATTGTTTTATTTAAGCTTTAAAAATGTATAGCTCCTTTGTTTACCACTTACATCTCAGTCTAGTTAACTACAGTGACAAATTAGACAGTATAAAGTCACTACATGCAAACAGTATTATCATCATGTTTTCCCTTGGTAGTGTGATCTTTATAACCCAGATCCAAAATATCTCGTTTTTGTAAAGAAGAGAATTAAAAAATAGCAAACAACAACAACTGAAACATTAGAAACTATGCAGAATTTCATTCAATGATAAGAATTCAACAGTGATTGTTGTACTGTATATGGTTGTCTTCAAATTAATTGTTCAAATTACCAGATATAAACATGCAAAAATTGGTCAAAAATAAAAACAAGAAAAAATATTTAAGTATGAACAAAAGATGAAAAACTATTTAAGCATTAACTGTTCCTTTCGATAAGCCAGCAGAAATTAGCAGAACAAGTATCTAAGCTATCCTGTGTGCATACATATATATTTTTCCTTCCTTCTCTCTTTCTTTTCTCCCTTCCCTCATCCAATTGTTCCTCCCTTTGAATCTTCTTAAGATGTTTCTTGCTAGAGCCAGTCTGGCAGTTGCAGACTCAGCATTGTTTCCTCAGCAAGCAAACCCTGAGCAAAAGTTGGGACTGTACTATTTTATAAGGGGATGTGCCTTATTTATTGCCATAGTTGTTTCATTTTCGTCGATGAGACAAAATACTCAGCACCCAAAGTTAAGGAAGAAAAAGTTTATTTAGCTCACAGGTTCAGAGATGTCTGTCTACAATCAGCTGGCTCCAAGGCAGATTGGCATGGCGGAGGGACAACTACTCCTAGGGACAGAGGACAGCAAAAGCAACCAGAGCAAAAGGGGAGGAGCTAGCCTCTTTTCCTCCTTTATAGGGTACACAGACTGCCTTCCCTAATGCAGGTAGGTGTAGCACTCACACCCCTAATCCCACCAGTATACAAAAAGCCAATCACAAACTAGATTCAGACACTTTTGAAAGGCTCATCCCCATGACCACAGGAGGTTTTGAGGGGACATTCAGACACGACATTCAGACACAAACCGTAACAGTTACTTTTGTCATTGCTGGGACAAAATACCCAACACTCAAAGTGAAAGGAAAAAAAGTTTGTTTAGCTCATAGTTTGCAGAGATTTTAGTCCATAATTGGCCGACTCTATGATAGGGTGGTTTGGCAGAGATAAGTTGCAGAGAACAGTTCATGGTGCCCACAAGGTAGTAAAAGCAACAGGGGAAGTGAGAGGCAAGCCTACTTCTGTCCCTTACATTGTATCCAGTTTACTGTGATTAGGGTGGTGCCAACTCGATCAGTGGCCTGGTTTAGTAATCACCCACCCTTCATCCCAGCATTCTTAATCCTAGCACTGCACCATGAATCAGTCACACACTAGATTTGGCCACTGTCTCATTTACTCCTCTCTCATTTCTGGGACAAATACCTAACACCCAAAATGAGGGAAGGAAAGGTTTATTTCCCTCATAGTTACTGGAGATTTCAGCCCATACTCAGCTGGCTCCAAGGCAGACTGGCACAGGGCAGAGAGCAGCAGTTCATGGTGGCAGAACAGCAACAATGGCAACAGAGGCAACAGAGAGAGTCTGTCTCTCTGTCTCTCTTTTATTACATTCACACTATTGCCCCTGGCTGGGGAAGGTACACACACCCATAATCCCATCAGTACTAAGACACATAATCCCAGTGGATCATGTGTTAGTCTCAAACTCTAGAAGTCCCCACCCCATGATTGCATGAGGCTTTGTGGGGGACAACTAGACACAAACCATAACAGCCACCTATGAAAAAGCCCTACTCATGACTGAATGAGGCTTTGTGGGGACATCTAAGCCCAAGCCATAAGAGGTTGAAATTCAGATTGAATAATATGAGCTATGAGGCAAAGAAGAATAGAGGAAAATATAAGAATAAAGGAAAATATAAACTCTTTTCTGCCAATTTTGATTTATTGCTTGAAGTTGTAAGAACTATCCCCTAAGAAGTTATATACTACTTCACAGGGAAGTCTACATAGGGGGTAAGAGAAGTAAATTAGTGCATGGACTCCTGTCTCCACGATCATGTCTCTTCCCGTGGAACGCTAATCCCATCTCACTTTTAGGCTGTGTCTGCGTTGCAGCCTGTAGGGCACTGTGACCTTCCAAACTGCTCTATGAATGGGGGGAAGCTTTGGCAGAAGGTGAAAAGTTGGGGGACCTAGTACATCACTGTCAGGTTGATCCTGAGTAAAGTGTATCACAATCTATGCACCACTGGCCACCACTGCCCTGGCTGGAGCTAGACAAGCAGTCAGAATGCATCCTATGAAGTTCACATCAGGTGTCTGATGCAAAGGTCTTTTCATCTTTCTCAGGTGAGAAATCATTACTTTGTATTAGTCTGTTTCTCTTACCCAAACTGAGTGATAAAGCAAAGGTAACTGAAGGTTAAGGGTAGGGTAAGAGCCTAATCTACTTTTTTGCTTCAGAACAGTTTTATTGTATCTTGTACTTTTATCACATTTGATTTTCATATCATCTCTCCTTGGCAAACAAAGCAGCTGTTGTTAGCCCCGAATGACAAAATCTAAAGCTCAGAGTGGGTGTGAGTTATAGTGTAAATATAGCAGCATGAAGGTACTTTATGGTGACAATTGTCCAATTTATTTGTTTCTCTCTAGAAATTATGATTCTCATGAATCCTGCCTTTGTGTTATGACCATAGTACTTATTCTTACATTAAAATCTGTTAAAACCTGATAAACAACTTGAGCTATAAAATTTTTCTGTGCTATTCTATCTTCAATCTTATCTGACTCAATCATTTGTTTTGATAGGATTTTTTTTTTTTGAGGATAAAAGGAATTTAAGTGGGAATAACAACTACAGATGACCCAGAAAGACAGTGGTCACACAACTTATCTGTACATAGGACAGTCCTGTTTTACTCACTGTAGACATTGCTGTCCAATCCCTGTCTAGGAAAAGGCCATACCAGCCACTTGTATGTTTTCTTCATCCTTTGTTCAGGTAAAGCCTACAGCTGTTCCACATAACTTTATTAAAGGAATACATAAAAAGCCTTCTCCCCAAACACTGTCTTCCCTCTTTGGTAAGACTGGGCTGGCAAGATAGTTTATAAAACATCATTTAACATTTAACATAAACATTAACATTTAACATTTTGATACTAACAATTAAATATTAACATTTAAATATGAAATGCCAACATTTAACATAAATATTATCATTAATATTTAACATTTGTTAAATATGTAAAATATTTATAGTTTATAAAACATCCTTTTATATATTTATATATTTGGAATGAAGCAACTTCCAAATGAACAGTCACCTCAGACATTAGACAGATCATTAGGGAGAATTTTTTTAACCGAAGTATTCTTATAAAAATCCTTTGAGGGTTTCATGATATTGCAAGCCTTTTTTCAAAATATTAAATTCACACAAACACATTAAGTAAAGAAGGACAAGAATCCAACTTCCTTATTTGCTAATAGTTCTGATACTTTTGCTGTAGCACTAAGATTACTCTGAAGGGAAGAATGCATATCTTATCTCTTTGGTCTTGAGAACATGAGTTGAGTATCACTAGTTGATCTTTTTTTGCACGATTTGCCCAATTTCTCTGATGTCTGCTACCTTTTTGATTAAGGACCCCAGGAGTGGGAAGTGTTATACACACTCTTCTAATAGTTGGCCTCCAAGATGCCTCATGCCTCTGCTGCAGCTGCCAGTGCTGGGCAGGGGAGGAAGGGAGTCTTGACTTGTTCCTAAGGGTTGAATTGTGGTGAGACACTGGTTTCAGCTAAACCTTTGCTGTTGTTGCTTGCTTGATTGCTTTCTTCTCCTC
>PVKN010018991.1:0-16594 GCA_004027915.1 Capromys pilorides | reverse complement strand
CATTTCTGGATTGGGTCTTTGAATTTTGGGACCCTAATGGTTTTTAATTCTTTATAAATTCTAGATAGGAGACCTTTGTCTGAGTACTTATTAGTTAAAATCTTTTCGAAATTTGTGGGTTGTCTTTTCACTCTGTTGGTAATTTATTTTGACGTAAGACAACTTTTTAGCCGAAGGAGGTCCCATTTATTGGTGCTTTCAAGCATTAAACGTGCATTTTGATTTTTGTCCATGAACTTTTTGCCTACCGCGATGTCTTCAAGGTTTTCTCCCACTTTCTCTTCCAGGAGATTTAATGTTTCTCTTTTAATATTTAGATCTTTAACCCATTTAGACTTTGGTTTAGTGCATGGTGATAGACTTGGGTCAAGGTTTAGTTTTCGACATGTAGAGAGCCAAAACTTCTGCTATTCTAACTTTAACACTTCCGTTATTTTGTAGGAGGGGACCAATATTTAATATATTGCATGTCGTTACTTTTAAACTGGTTACTCAGAGTAACAGATATATGCATTTAATTGTTCAAATAATATTAGCATAACCTTTTTTTTCAGTGAGCTAAGAGAAATCAGCAGTAGAACTATGCTAACCATATATCTAATTTGTGCTTTTTTCTTTCTCTTTTATTCCCTCACCCTAATTTTTCTTTCCTTTTGAAGTTACTTCTCAGTTTAAAATATCTATTGTACATGTTGGATCTCACTTTCTCTTTCAGCTTCTTAAACTAGCCAGAAAATACGTTTACACATGTGCACCTGGTTTATTTCACTTATAAGTATAGTCTTAAGTTATATCTATTTGCCCATGAAAGTCTCAAGTTTATCCTTCCTTATAGCACAGCAGTATTCCATTGTATAAAAAGACTATATCTTTTTTATCCATTCCTTGGTTGATGGGCATTTGGGTTGTTTCCAAGATCTAGCTATCAAAAATTGTGCTTCTGTAAACATGGGTGCATGTATATCACTGTGTTACAATGTTTTTAAGACTTCTAGGAAGATACCCAGAAGGAGAATAACTGAATCAAATGGAGCCACCAATCCTAGTTTTCTGCATAGGAAACCCTGGGGGTGGGGCTGGTGCAGAATGTAATGCTGGGGATCAAACGGTGGTCCCTGCGGTTGCCTAAGCTTTCCTAAGCAGGAGCTTTAGACCGCTGAGCCATCTTGCTGGCTCCCTGTAATCTCATCTTTTTAAAAAGCTTTTATACAGCAAGAGAAACATCCACAGAGTGAAGAGACGACTCACAATGTGGGAAGAAATGTTTGCCAGCTGTTCCTCAGACAAAGGATTACAAACAACAACATATAAGGAACTAAAAAAAAAAAAAAAAAAAAAAAAAAAAAAAAAAAAAAAAAAAAAAAAAAAAAAAAAAAAAAAAAAAAAAAAAAAAAAAAAAAATCGACCTCCCAGCTTTAAAGGCTCAATCCAAAAATGCCTTTAAGCGGCATTTGAAATGAACACACACTTCTCAGAAAAAGAAACATAAATAGCAAATAAATATATGTAAACATGCTCACCATCACTGTTCATTCCAAAGATGAAAATTAAATAATCCTGAGTTTCCATCTCACCCCAGCAAGGACAGCTATTATCAAGAAATCAACTAATAACAAATGCTGGATGGGATGGGGGAAAAGGAACCCTTCTCTACTGTCGGTGGGAGAGTTCACTGGTGCAAGCACTGTGGAAACCAATGCGCACATTCTTCATAAAACTTCTGTTAAGAACATAAAATTGAAAGCGCAAGGCCAGGAGAACGTGTAGGCAACATATTTATCTACTAGAGGGCTTGTGTGCAGGGTAACGCAGTCGTGTCAGACACATCACAAGGGAGATGGGAGGGGCCGTGAAGGACGTAATAGATATTGATGACGCCAAGTGTCAGGCGAGTGCCCAGAGTTCTTGTGCACTGCTGTTAGGAGTACAAAACAGTGCACCTTTTTGGAAAAACTGTTTCTTAGGAAGTAAAGTATATATTTAGGATGATTCAAAAATTCTGCCGCTAGGGGCCGGCGAGATGGTTCAGTGGTCTAAAGCGCCTGCTTAGGAGGGCTCAGGCAATTGCGGGGACTGCAGTTCGATCCCCGGCACCACATGCTGCGCCAGCGCCACCACCAGGGCAGGCTGAGCCAGCCACAAAATTAATAAAATAAAGAAACAAACAAACACAACAAGCAAACAAACAAACAAACAAATAAATAAATAAATATAAATAAAATTAAAAAAAAAAATTCTGCCGCTAAAACTTCCATGACAGAAGTGGAAATGCATAATGGCAAAACATACCATCGCCCAGTTGTTAGTAACTTTACTTCATGATAGCCTGAAAGCAGAAGGAATTAAATGCCAACCATTGGATAAGTGGATAAATTGTGATTTGTTTCATGCAATGGGATGCACGTCAGCATTACAGCTGAATGAACTAATCTATATGGCTGCATAGGTGAGCACTATACACTGAATGAATAAAGCTAGCCGAGCACATCTTTATGATTTCATTTATACAGAGTCCTAAAACTTGCAGAATTCATGGGGCAGTGTGGGGCAAGAGTTAGCCAAAAATAAGCAAGAATCTCCGGTAGTGATAGAAATGTTCTATACCTTAATTAGGTCCTGGGTTATTTGTGTTCAAGATTTGGAACTTAAATAGTACACATAAGACCTATGCATTCTACTCTGTATTAATTACCCCTTGAACTCTTCGTGAATAGAGCTACTACCACCACGTGGATATCCAGGCTCAAGGATGCCTTTGCCTCTACTTGCATTGTACCAACTCAGTGAGATTCCTTTGAAGTTAGCTCACTCATATACTTTTCAAAATGGAGTCTTAGTGCCCCAGCCACATGCATTCAGCTATCTGATGTTTGATAAGCGACTACAAACACACTGGAAGACATACAACTTCTTTAATACACGGTGTTGGAGAAACTGGCTATCCATGTGCAGAAGATTCCATCTAGACCCACATATCTTACCACATACTACAGAAAGTAAAGTCAAAGCAAGTCAAAGAGGTTGCTGCCTCCTCCTGGTGCTGCTGGTGCTGTTCATGTGCTGGTTCAGTGTGGACCTGGTACCTCTTCTGTGAAGGGGCAGGTAACAAGCCTCGGGAGTTCATCCCTGCCTATGAAAAGGCCAGGAAGGAGTTCAGACCCAGCACAGTGATCATACTAAGTGGAAGGTGGTGGGGCAGGATGGCTCTGTGGAGCAGTTTAAGATGAAGAGGCACACACCACGTAGCAAACCAATGAAAGCCTACTGTGAAGGACAGCGTTTGTCAATAAGGCTGATCAGATTCCTATTTGATGGATACAAAAAAATGAACCAGGAGAACCACAATCCCTTGGTATGCTTAACTTTTTAAAAAATTCTAACCAAAAATTTGTCATTGGGAAATAAAAGAACCAAACCTGGGCCCATGGGAGAGTATGGTCACAAATCCAAGTAGCTAGTGAGACCTATCTGTTGGTACTGAAAGTTTTTTGCATCTATGACAGGAGTGGCAAAACTTTTTAGACTCCAGGTCCCTAAAATGAGACGCAACTTATTTATGGCAACGTGCCAACACCACAATTAAACCTGACCACTGAACTTGAGTCTAGATTAAAAAAATAACTCAGAGGTTAACATCTTTTGTATTAAAGGTAACAGAGCTTTCAATAACGCTAACAGCTCTTTATCGAAAGGTAAAAGCTTGCGCTTGGCGCGGCTCTGCGCAGGTCGTGGGCCCTTCGCTGCTGTGCCGAGCTGATGACCCCCCAGTCTCCGGCTCCTACTTCTTAGTTACAAAGCAGCACACGCTGCACCCAGGTCACCTGCTAGTCTGCTTCTTCCATCAGATTAGATGCAGATTATATAACTCACATAATCTGATATAAAAGCTTAGATCAGCTGCTCACAAGCAGAAGATCAGAGCAAAAACCCTATCCCATGTGCTTCCACTGACTTGAAATTATTGGGCCAAAGATTCCATAGGCAAAGGAGCTTTCATATCTCCCAGATGTGCTGTCCCTCTCTGTCCCTTCTCACTCTTGCCTTTTTATCTTCAAGCCTTGCACCCAGGGCACAATATTTTAACAGAGCTTTTTTTGGGTTCTAACAGCTCCATTCCCAGATTCTGAAAATCTGTCCTCTGCAAGCAGCAGAGATCAGGTTCAAATTAGTTTTAACTGGAGAAAAAAAAAAACAAAAAACAAAACACAGTATTGTAGCCACCTTGTGGACGTGGGCTGCAGCTACACTGCAAGAAAACGCCTTGTAGATCCCCTGATGGCTTGTAAGGTTGTGTGCAAATGTTACAGAACTTTTTAAGTGCAGTTTTAGATTTGGAAAAGAAAAAAAAAAAATTGGCTTGGCTTACGTGACAACAGCGGCACACAGCGCCCACTGAGCACACATGCCATGGATTCACCACCACTGGCCCATACAACAGTGGTATCCACAGTTCTGCTGGGTACAGAGTCGCAGAGTTCAGATGGGAAAGGGCTATGTGGAAAAACTCACAATGGGACTGTGATTTTAATTGCTACATACAATAGAGATGGAAAGATGGCGGATAGGAGAGTCGTGAAGCATATGTCCCTCAGAAACTTGGGCTGGAAACCCTCACACCTAGATAATAACTGCAGGATGTGGGGGCTTCCACAGATGTTGTAAAGAAAGGATACTCCTCAAATCTCCTGCCATGGAAGTCACAGTGACAATACAGGGCCACACCGGGCACCAAGTCCTCCCGAGTTGTGATCCTGGTCTCCAGCTTCCAGAATTATGAATGGTAAAACACCAGGTTCTGGTATACTGTTAGAGAAACCTAAACAGACAGGCCTCTCTTCAAAGATTTAACATCTTCTTGAAAAGGTAAGACTAGAAGATTGTCCTGTATTGGGAAGAGGAATACACTCAACTGTACCCCATGCTGCTTTGTAAACACTCATGAGAAGGGTAGATGGGCTCTAGGGAGGTGCAGAGATGCTGCACCCCATGGTCAGAAAGTGCCCCATCGGGGAGCAGTCACTTCTGTGCTGGCCTGCTGTACAAAGGTGCTTCACAAGGGACCGGTTTCTAAAATTTATAAGCATGAGAAACTGTCCTGCTCCCAAAGGTGATTATGAGCAAATAAAAGAGGCCTAAAATTTAAGAGAATATAAAATTTATTAGACAATGAATACAAAATATAAAACCATTTAAAAGAGACCCTGAGAGTTCTCACATTCCTTCAGGCGCCGCAGTGCCCTCCACCCGAACCCCAATAAAAGTATTATAAATACCATGACCAACAAAGATCAGAAGGAGGCAGAGCTTCCACAGGTGACAGATGCTGAGGTAACAGATTGATAACCACAGGAGCTGCCGTCATTCCCAGAGGAGTCTGTCTGATCTACCTCAGGGGCATCCTGTGCCACCTTCTCCATCAAGTATTGCTTCTGCTCCGCTATGGCCTGACCGAACCGCTGCATGGCTACAGGGTCCAAATGGAGAAAGAGAAACAAGAACTTCATGGGTTTGTAAGTGGGGCAGACACAGCTAGGCTGCCCTAGACAACCAGGAATGTTCAGGAATGCCTACCTTTCTTTTGGACAAGACTCCGACCTGTCACTGCCCTCGACATTAGAATCTCCTATCCTCAGCCTGCCAGGCATCTCCAAGTCCCCTGTGAAATGCTATACCTGGCTCTGCTGCTTCATAACTCATGTTTTCTGCATTAAACCCACAGATAGTGGTGCTAGCCCAACCTCCATGAGATTGAATGACTCGCTGTTGTATTCCCATTAAATACTACACTGTGTGGTATGTCATAGGATGTAATAAATACTTTAAAAGTCATGTTCTCTGTAACTTCCAGAGAATATGAAGTGCGTGTCATGTGGTTGTCTCCCCTGCTTGAAGGCCAGTGCCAGGAGAAGACCCACTTCTTCCCACTCACTCCTAGGTCCAATGCTTTTGTCAGTGACAGGCACAAAACAGATACCCACAGGATAAAATCAATGGGTACATGATGGAGGTGGAGATTGCTTCCTGTTTACAAAAAGAACACAATTAAAATGGAAACATATGCTTAAAGAGCTGAAGCTAGAGGAAAAATATAAAGCTTAGTGCAAAATATTTTAATGAAAGATAAAAATCTAGAGATTGATCTAAAAGAGAGTTGCTGGGGCATCTTTATGGAATGCTAGGACTAGAAGGCCAGCCCCACTTACCTTCCTTGAGTTCCTTCTCATTTTCTGCAAAGGAGAGGCGAAACCAGCCAGGCTCCTTAAGCAGGTAGGATTTGCCTCGGGACAAGATCACCTTGTAGTCCAGGAAGCGGTGGTAGAGGATCCGCTCTTCTTCAAATGTACACGGTTCCAGCAACTAGGGAAGGCAGAGGAACAGAGCTGAGCCCACGCCTCCCTCACGTCTCAGCCGGGGAGCACCTGCCCCCATTCCTAGACCTCACGCTTTTCAAGTTGATCCACATGTAAAGGCCACAGCTGCGACCATGAAAGCTGCTAGTAAAGTTATAGTCCTCCTCCAATTCCTGCAGCTTTTCGATGACATATGCATGAGCTGTTGTGAGCTTTGAGTGAATGGCGGGCAGGTACACACGGTCAATCCAGTCTGGACAAGTAGAACAGAGAATGGTCGTAGATCTGTGAGACTTACCAGAGGCCTACTTCCCAGTCTTCCTACCTGAGCTTGGGCCAGCTCCTATCCACTTCTAAGTCTGTGTTGCCTGGGAGCTGTAGCATCCGCGTCCAACACACCCACATCTTATCTATAGCTCTGGAGAAAACGGAGCTTTGCAGTGGTCCAGGGTGAATGTATCTTTCACCTTCAATCTCTGAGGCAGTGTCTTCCATAGAGGAGATTGATGCTACAATTGCTAATGTCACCTGGGTACATTAGCAGGTACTCAGATCTTCCCTTACATAGTCCCTTTGGACCTCTTAAAATGAGCTTGGAAGATCTAGCTGGGTTGAGAATAACCATAGGCAGTTACTGCAAACCTAGAAGAGGCACTTCAGTAGCTCTTTGAAGCTGTGATGCCCAGGTTATGACTTAGACCATGTTAATCAGAATTTTGGAGCTGAATGCCACAATCATAGTTAAGATCAAAACAAACCCCAGGTATTCCCAAGGTTAAGAATCAGTGTTCAAGGGGTCTGGGGCCCAGATTCTGTTAAATATGAAAGAGGCCAGCATGCTTTAGGGATGCATCCAGTTGAATGTGCCCTATCTACCTCCTTCCTTGCCTGAACTGAAAGCAAACTTTCTATACCTGCTAATCTAATGACATCAATTTATTTCACTTATACTAGCTCTTACTTTAAGAATTTTATCCTACCATCAGTTTTACTATAGGAAATTAAAGAAATAGATGTTTCCTAAGCGTGGACCATGGCATGAAAGAGAAATCTCTGAGGCCAGTATTCACTTGAGATCCACAGGGGAAGGTCACCCTAGGTGTCACAGACCTACCCATGCCGTCTCGCCCAAGAGGGCGTTCTCCTTTGACCACCTTCGAAAATGAGACCAAGTTGTGTAAAACAGTTGGGATGTTTCTTTGTGTTCTGTGCCTGAGGCAAAGAGGGTCTCATGGAAGGAAATAAAGATTGTTGAAGTCCTTGCCTGCAGGTCTTAGAGGACAACTGACTCCCCCTGTCCCAGGCAGACCAAAAGCTGTTGGACATCAAGAAAGAAAGCCCAGAACAAGGAGGAAAGAGTTATTGATCTATACACACAGGATAGCTTGGGTAATTGTGCTGCAGATTTCTGCTGGTCTAGTGAAAGGAGTTGATAATGCTTTTTCCCCAATCTTACATACTTATATCTGGGAATCTAAACAACGAATTTGAAGACAGTGTTATGTGAAAGAACCAAGCCCCATCCTGTGTTTCGGATGGCACCTAAGTCTTCTGCCCATGCCTACTACACTTTGAGCTGTACCCAGCCATGCTCCCAGGGCTATGTCTGACAGTCCCAGGGTATCTCAGCATACGGAGGCCACATCTGGGGTCAAGTCACCCAGGCATTCTCCATGGCCATGGAGCTACCCTAAGTGCAGTCAGTACCTCTGTCCCAGAGCAAGCGGCACAGGAGGTGCTGGGTGACACCGGAGATGCTGTGCAGGTAGCTAAAGGAGCTCACAGCAAAGGCTACGTGTTTATTGGGGGTACACAGAGCCCCAAAGTCCAAGCCAAAATCCTAGAGGAAGAGATGTAGAAGGGCACACATCAGACCCCTTTGCCTTCAGACTTCCTGGGCTCCCTTCCTCCCAGACCCAAGGGCTGCCAGCTGGGGGCTACCTTACTGATGCTCCAGATCACGTAGGTCTTTTGGGGGTCAGGCAAGCTGGAGAAGAAATGGAAAATCCAAATTCAGAGGAGTGTTTGATGGATGGAACTTGAAGGTTAACGAGTGGCAAGGGGGAATTGTAGACTTGAGTGTATCCTAGGCAAGGGGGCCCACACCCAAGAATCTCTTCAAAAGGTCATCCTGAAGAAGCAGATGGAACAGCTCCCAAGGGCCTACAGAGTGAAATCCAGGACCTGATCCTGACCTCAGCGATCCTGCACCCAGTCCAAAGCCACATCCCTGCCAGCTCAATGCTCCAATGTGGGCCACCCACCCTGTCTAGAATGACCTTGCCCAGGTCCTGCTGCCCCACCTTTGGGCAAAGCTCTTCCTTTTGCCAGGCACACCCTTCTCTTCCTTTGTTGGAATCTCATCCCCAGAGACAAATCCTACCCTTCACAAAGCTCTGCACAGAGCGTGCAGTCTTACGGCACTGTAACCCAGCTACTCCAGGGGCTAAGGACCCATGCCAATTTCAGGGCAGCCTGGGTAATTTAGTGAGATCTATTCTCAAAGTTTCTCTTAAACCAAAACACATAGGTTGTTTCTAAAGATCTGGAGATGTAGCTTGATAGTAGCACACCCCTAGTTTCCCCCTGTAGTACTAGAAAAAAAGACATGCAGAACAAAGTTCTGCTTTCTAAGAACACTGCAGTGAGATTTGACCTTGGCCTCTGGCAGGGTACTTGCTACCTGGCCATCACATTAGCTTAAATGCAGGATGGTGTTCAGACTGGAAGACACTCTGCCCACTTTCAGGACCCCAGCTGGCTCTGAAGTCCCTTCCTGACCCATAGTCAGTCAGAGTGCAGCTCCACATGCTCCGCCTGTGAAGCAGGGCCCTCCGGTGCCTGCTCCCCACAGCAGCTGAAACCAGCTCACCTTTCCAAGCTCAGAACACTGTGGAACCGGGCAGAGTCGTCAAACACAGACTGCATGTAAATTTCGTCTATGACCACATGCAGGTTGTTTCTGTAGTTGGGTGAGAGGAGAACAAGATCGAATTTCCCTCTGCGAATTTATCTCATTTTCTTTGCTGTTCTTCTCTGGATACAGAACAGATTCGCCTGTGGCTCAGCAGCCCACCCAGTCCAAAGGAGGAGGAGTCAATACCTCAGAAGAGACCCTGCACCCAGGCTGACCACGCTGGGACAGAGTAGAAAGGATCATAATGACACACAGGAGCACATTACTACACTGTCAACCACCAAGCAGAGGCCAGTGGAAGAGGCAGGTCACCCCTGGAGTGTCTGTCTCACACAGCTAGAAGCTCCCATCCAGGGTCTGAAGCAAGCAGGGGCACCAACTAGGCGACACAGCGTGTGCCGCTTCTCATGGGTTCTCATAACCCTGTGAAACCCTGATTTCACCCAGTTCTCACAGACAAAAACGAAAATAATGCTGTGAGGTATGAAGCTACCTCTGTTCACTGGCAGGCATGAGAGCTGGTGTTGGAACTCAGCTCTGCTGATTTCTTCCCCACAACCTCTAATACTCTCTGGACCCGCCTCTGCGCCATGAGTTGCTCTAGGTTTGGCCTTGTGTTTGAATAAGTCTCTTTTCTCTAGGGAACATGTCACCTCCCCCAGTAGGCCAATTCTTGCTCTCTGGAGATAAGCAACGTCATAGTGCGACGCTCCCCCTTAGCTTCCAGAGAGAGCTCCACGGGGCACCTCTTCCTCCCACGAGGACTGAGGTTCTGACTTTTCTGGCTCCTCAGCAAAGTCGTTTGGGAAACAGATGCTGGGGAAAGTGCTTTTGTTGTGTAAGAAGAAAAGCAACAGAGCCTGTTGTGACTGCTACACCTGTGTCTAAACAAGGGAAGAACTAGGAAAGGAAAGGCAGCGTGTTGGCAATAGCGTGCATTTGGGTGCTTTTTTATTTTACTTTCATTTATCTGTGCACAACTCCACGAAGCAGGGAGTATGGTAGGGAGACTGAGGATAAATGCTCTCTGCTCCTGACCTCATGACTATGAGCAAAGGGGCTATTATGGGACCTGAAGGAACAGCTTTTTACCTTTTGGCAAATTCCAGGTACTCTTTCAGGGATTCCTCCAAGTGGACATCACCTGTAGCATTCTGAGGGTTGGGTAGCAAGAAGCCTTTGACCTTCTTATTCTAAGAACCCAAACACAAGAGTGAGCACAGGTCCTTCGCATCTTCCCCAAGGTCAACCAAGAATCCTTCATAGGTCAGATTCTAGTACAGGACAACAAATGAGTCCACAGCAAGCCAGTGCCGTCCTGCCTGGAGAGGGGCACAAAGGTGCTCTGGAAGCTGTCACAGCCCGGAGCCATGCTCCTAGGGTGCTATAGCCAAGATGCACTCACTGTCTCTTCTGACAAAAGCCAGCCCATCAAATGGGGTGAGCATGTCTACCAGACTCACAGTACTCAAATCCTTTCAGGACCCCCTGGAAATAGGATTCCTTCCTGTAGTGGTTAATACATTGTGTCAACTTGGCTGGATGACTCAGTGGGCCAGTTCCCTGTTGGTGGGAGTCCTGCCCTGGGGTACAATAGGTTCCTCCCTGGAGTATGACCAGGGCCTGCCTAGGATATGATCGGCTCCTCCCTAGAGCGGGATCAAGGGCCCATCCTAGGGGGTATGACTGGTTCCACCCTAGGGCACAATGGGCCCACGTCAGAGTCACTGAGCACAGAGATGTTTTAAAGGGGCTGAGGAAGGAGTCAAGACTTCACTTCCTTGGAGAAGCTTCAGTCTTTGCATTCAGCTTGGACTTCATCTGGCTTGCAGCGCAGACTCTTCAGCCTCCAGTTTGGATCTTTTGCCATCTGTCGCAGACCCATCAGCCAACAGATAGAGACTTACACGGAACACTGCAGTGAGTTTCAGACCTCAGGACTGAATTCTCCAGTCCGGAGTATGCAGACACCCTCTGCACGCTTCCTCATCTGACTCTGTGGCTGACTACTGTAAGTCAATCTTATAATTCCTTATTGTGCTAATATCCCTTCCTTATATCTGTTCTGTTCCTCTAAGTAAAACCCTGAGCAATACACCTCCTTACCTGAGTCTTAGCTTCAAGCAGGGCTTGCTCCAGTTTGCCCACGGTGAGCTGGAAAGGCGGGGTGTCTTCATCAGTGATCTGGAAGAGAGGCTCTACTGAGAGCTGCGCTGCAAGAGGCTTCTGAGCCTTGATGCCTCACTGCAAAACCCAGCCCATGATTGGCCTTCACACCCAGTGCTAGAAAGGCATGGCTTCTTCTCCCTGATTTCTCTGCCCTTTGCCTATCACCTCCTGCACAGGGGAGAGAGTGCAGCCCCTGTGCCCCCTCAGTGCCCACCACAACAGTGCAGTGACCGGGTGGGCTGAGCAGGGAAGGGCCCGCTTCTGACCTCACTCTCCAGGTGGACGGAAATCAGCTCGACATGGGTGCACACCTTGGCGCCAAAGATGAAGCCACTGAAAAAGGGGGTGGGCACCAGGAAGCAATCTGGAAGCACAGGGAGAAGAAGCCATCAGTCCAAGTTCCCTCAGAACACCAGCCTCCCCACTGCCACAGGAGCAGCAAAGCCACCAGAAGAGGAGGTCACTTGAGCAGCCTCTCCTCTCTGGGGACTGAGGCTCTTGCAGACATTATTTGGGCGATGAAACGAACTTGTCCTGAGGAGCTTTGCTGAGGAAGAAGAGGAAAGGCTTACTACGGACAGCTCAGGATCCTGGGCCCAGGGCAAGCGAGGTCAGGCAGCAGGCAGCGTGCTGGGCCTTGAGAAAGTGCACCAGGCTTCAGGCTGAACACTGGAGGCCAAGGTTCATGCCAAGAAGGCGCCTATATTTTGGACCTGAGAACAGATCTTTCCACTTATCTGATCCAGAGGTATCTAGCCTTTTGAGGATGAGAGAGAAGCTAGATAATCTGTAATTTCTAAGTGGGCTGCCAGAGCACAACCCAGGGCAGTGTAGCCCAAGAGCCCCGCTAGGAACAGAACGATTTTGTTCCCCCATTGTCACTGTTGAAGAATGGTCATGTGTGCCCTCTATTTTAAGGGAGGAATCCCAACTTCTGGTCAACAATAGGCAGAAATCCTAATCAGGAGAGACGCCAGTACTGTGGAGACGGCCCTTGAGAGAAGGTGCTTTCCCCAGGCCCAATGCCCAGGTGTCCTGCTTACCCCCTGGGTCACACAGAACCATGGCCAGCGTATGGAAGACAGCAGAACAGCTATTTAGAACAACCACCTGAGGACAACACAATGGAGGAAATCAACAACCAGCGCCCTCACAAAAGCACGAGGCTACACTGGCCCCCTCCCCCAGAGAAGAGGGGAACCAGGAGCTTCTGCATCTAGGTCCCACTGGCCTTAACTCTGTCTTGCTTCCTTTCTCCCACCCATCCCTGGAGAAGGCAGGGGTTGCACCAGTCAGCCCTCCACCAGACGACTCACATTGCTTGGAGACAGGTCGTAAGAATGTCTGCTACAGTGCATCAGGAATTGGGCCACTGCTTCCTTCAGGCTGTGGACAGACCCAGAGACCTTTTCGGTTCCCAGTTCTCCCTCTTCGCTAAGGGTCCGGTCCACATTTCGGTCTTTTGCAAAAGGACACATGTTCACTCTGAAAGGAACTCTGTGTCATCCCAGCCCAACTTCTTTCCACATGGTTATAAAACAAGGATATCAACCATTCATATCACGTAGACAGTAACTGGGAGTTGGGGCAGGAACCCAGGCTGTACATTGTAGGCCAATGCTTGTTCTACCAGGCCAGGCTGCCTGAACAGGCTTTGCCCTCATTTGCTGAGAGTTGTTACCTAAAGGGACAGGATGGCAGTCAGCCAAAAACAGGGTGCATTAAATCCTTCCCTTGCTGTGGCCTGGAGGTCACTTACGAAAGATGTTCTCTCAGGTTGGGAGACTGCAGCTGGGTATCCTCAGAGTAGCCTGTGCCACTCTGTCTCAACTGTTGACAAACAGAGCAACATAAAGGCCAGACCTGAGATATCCATCTCCCTCCCAGTGTGCTCCTATGGCAGCCCAGGAGGGGAATGGCATGCTCTCTGCCTCTTCCCTGGTGAGTGGAAGTCACTCTCCTGTCATGACTCCCACACAGACTCCTCACCAGGAATATTCCACACCCCCCCCCCATGGATGCCCCCTTAGCAAACCATGCACTGGTTTCCTTCCAGAGAACATCTGTGCACTCACTCAGCAAGGGCAGGAGGTGGCCTGTGCTATCCTAGCTGCTAGTTTGCCATTCTCCTCCCCTAACTCCCGTGTTCTCATACCTAACTCACAACGAGGAGCCTGCTGGAGCACTGTCCCTGGAGTGGTCCCAGCAGAGCCCAGTGCAGGACTTACCCTGTCAGCCATCAGCTCGCCGCACACCTTGTTCTCACTGATGCCAAGGTTGAGGAAGCCCTGGGGGAAAGCAAGTTGAGGCTGGTCTCCTACACCACCCCATAGAGGCCCCCACAGAGATTCCAATGAGTATGCACCTCAGATTAGATCAGGTCTCGCTGCCCCATGAGGCAATTCAACCCATGTTTCCAAGAACCCAGAATCTTTTCTTTAGGGATCGAACTCGGGACCTTGGGCTCGCCAGGCAAGCACTTATTCCATTGCCCAGAATCCTAAAGGTTGTAAAATTTCCCCTTTAGAATCACATGGAAGGGCTGGCAAGATGGTTCAGCAGTCTAAAGTGCCTGCTTAGGCAAGCTTAGGCAACCACAGGGACCACAGTTCGATATCTGGCACCACATGCTGCGCCAGCCCCACCCCCAAGGCCGGCTGAGCCAGCCATAAAAAAAGAAAAAGGAAAAGAAAAAAGAAGAACCACATGGAAAACTAATTAATAGTTGTATTATGCGCCATTTCCTGTATCCTGCAGATTCTAGACTAAACACTGAATGCTAGTTAACTCCTAATAAAGGGTTCTATGCAAATCAAGATAAATGTTATAATATACCAGCCAGGAGACCTCAGGTGAGGGGCACAGCTCCATGTGCCTGACCCAGAGCCTCCACCCTTACCCACCGAGGGCCTCCCTGGTAACCACCTCTGCTCTCACCCATTGGGACCCCCAAGTTCCTGGAGGAGCTGCTGCCCCTGGGAGCACAATGGGAATGCTCGACCCAGACCAAGTTGAATGGCAACCAAGGGACGGCTTAGCTAGCGCTGTCCTCCCCCTCCCATCTGCAGCGCTGCCCTGATCCTCCTTGGCTGGGGACCTGGCAGATGTCTGTGCCCTCAGGCTGTGCTTAACACCTCCTGTCCGCTCCTGCCTCCCTCACCCCAGCACTCACCATGCGTGTGCTGGCCACAGGGCCCTTCTTTCCCACCACTCCAAGCCTTTCTCCACTTACAGCTTCCACACATGCTGCCTCTCCTTCTGGGGGACCACGTGCCACTGCCATCCCCCATTGCCTGGCTGGTGCGGCACTTTAAGGCCCCTTCCCAGGCCACCGGAAGTGGGCCTCCCTCTAGTGCTCTGGGAAGCACCAATCCTGTTTTATTTTCCTGACACACAGCTGTATTCACCACTGTCCGCTGCTCTCTGCGTTTAGGTTCACTCCCCCCTGCAACCACAGATCCTGTCTGAGTATGGAAGAGGGGAGATTTGAGAGAAGATGGCGGAGCAGCTCGGGACCCCGACTACAGGTCTCCTCCATCTTTCTGCAATACGTCATCCTAAAATGTGTGGCCGTGCCCTCACTAAGTAAGATAGCAGCGCCCGATGTGCACATAGGGCACGCAGCACAGAACTCAAAACACCCAGGGACTGGCTGGGCTCTCAAGGCTGTGCCCTGGTCCTTACCAGGATGTCCGAGATGCTGTGGTATCTGTCACCTTGGAAGGCCTCGTAGTCCTGGAAGTGTGAGTTGTAAAATGCCCAGATATTGGCCCCACGGTAGGACAGGCTGCGGCTAAGAACGGTAGCTTTGGAATCTCTGCACTGGGTACACGGCTGGCCATACTGCCTAGGGGACGAGCCCTGGCTCATGGCGCTGATATCTGTTTGCAGGAGGGGGAAGAAAGAGAAAGGAAATAGAACAAAGGAGCTTCTCCCTGGTCCTTAGGAGCTCTAATTTCGAATGTTCTGCACCCGCACCGCACCATCTTTGAACAATGCCCCCTTGGCGAGTTCTGCCTGGGAAGGTGCATGTGTCCCCAAACCTTGGTTGTCGCTTGGGACCCATGAGTTCCCTACATTTCTTGGTGCCCACATCCCATGGGACCTCAGGAGCCCCAGGTAGTGCTGGCCCACACTCACCCAGGTCGCTGTCGCTACTCATCTCTGCGCCAGCCTAGACCCCTTCCGCGTGCGCAAAGCCTCCTGGGTAGCTGGCTCACCGAGACCTGCTTCTCTCGCTAAGCTTGCATAGTAGGCTTTGGGCCGAAGCTTCCTCTTTAAATACACAAGGGGGTAATTAGATCCACCTTTCCCCTTCTGGGGCCATCTGCGCAGGAGCTTCCCATTGCCTAAGATGGGTTCTCTGAACCCTCTGGAGAAATGCCTCAGCGAAGATCCCATTCAACCTTGAAGGGGATCAGCATTACTGGGGACCCAGGTTCTCTGCAAGAAGCAGGGGCCCGGGCTCTGTGTACACAAAGGTCCCCAGGTGGTCCAACTGTTTCCCAACTGCTGAGAACTGCCGGGGCAGAAGGACTCAGTCGGAAGCACAGGAGCCTCTCGTTTCTGCTTGTTTCCAGGGAGGCTGGGTATCACCGAGAGCAGGTTGAAGTGGGTGAACTCCAGCTAGGAAGGGGAACATCACCGGAAGCCGCAAGGTGTTACAGCCTGGGAACCTGACGACAAAGGGAAAAGAATCCCTGATGGCAGGTGAGGTCTCCGACGGAACAGCCGCCATGTCCTTGCTCTGTGTAAGGTGCATCCTTGTTTCTCCACCTTAAAGGTGGTCAAGTCACTGCTTCCGGGGATCCAGCAGTGACAGATGTGCTAGGCTGAGGGGTGAAGAGGAATCCTGGGTCAGTGCTGAGACTCTGCCTGTGTGCGTTCAGACCAAGGCCAAATCAAGGAGCCCAGGCAGGGTCAATGTCTCTGCCAGTCAGCGAGTTCAGCCTTGTAGCCTGTTATGGTTTATTCTAGTTGTCCCCCCAAAGCCTCATGCAATCATGGGGCGGGGACTTCTAGAGTTTGAGACATGAGTCATGATCCAATAGGATTATGTGTTATAATTGGTTCCTCCCTGGAGCATGATCTGGGCCTGCCTAGGATATGATTGGCTCCTCCCTAGAGCGGGATCAAGGGCCCATCCTGGGGTATGATT
>PVKN010018990.1:0-16625 GCA_004027915.1 Capromys pilorides | reverse complement strand
GGCCCAGTGCTTTGTGTGCAACTTTCCTTGGAGGAAGTGCACACTCTGGACACTTCCCACGATGGAGCCCCCGTGACCACGACTTCACACATTAACTGCAAGGACACCAAGGAAAGTCGTGGGTAGCGGGTGTGCTGGGCTTCAGAGCAGACTGGAAACGCCAGGTCATAAATTCTAAGTTTTGCTGCCACACAGTGGTGTTTTTTTGTTTTGTTTTGTTTTTCTCGGAACCAAGGTGTGAGGTGGGGGGGGCGGGGGTTGAACTCAGGTCGTTATGCTTGCTGACAAGCACTTATTCTGCTGAGCTATCTCCCCAGCCCCTGCCACACAGTGTTGGCTCAAGCCTAAAGACAGTCTTCTGCCCCCCCTCACCCCCTGCCAGATGCCCTGCTGTTGTTTCACTGGCAGTGATCAGACTCCTATAGAAGATGAACTTGTCATTGAGATGATTATTTGTTTTTCTGGTGAGACCGGGGATCAAACTCAGGACCTTGCACTTGCCAGGCAGGCACTTGTGCCCTTGAGCTATCTCCCCAGCCCCTTGTCATCAAGACGATACACACAGTGAAAAACACTGAAAATCTAAAAACAAAAAAAAGCTTCTTTTAATTTTTTTAAGCAAGGTCTTGCTATGTAGTTCAGGTTGACCTCAAACTCACAGCAATCCACCTGTCTGTGACTCCTGAGTTCTGAGATCATAGCCATGCATCACCACATCCAGCAAGAAACAACAAAACTTTTTTAAAATTCCCAAATAACCTTTACACTAGAGTTATGTTTGTTCTAGAGCATTCACGGGTCAGAGGAGAGCGTGGTGCCTCATCCTGTTCTTGTAGTGCCTATCCTACAAGCATAAGAGGAATAAATTCTTCAGAAATTACATGACAAACAATAGATGAGTTAAATAATATATCATATTAGCTGAGCATGGTGGCACACACCTGTAATCACAGCACTTGGGAGGCTGAGGCAGGAGGATCAGTGTGAGTTCGAGACCAGGCTGGGCTACAAAAGTGAGTTTAAGGCCAGCCTGAACTGCCTATCAAGACCCTGTCTCAAAAAGACAAAAGAAAAGGCCTTCAGGGGCCAGCCAGATAGCTCAGCAGATTAAAACACCTGTTTAGGCAGAGTGTAGCAGCTGAGGTTCATCCCGGTGTCCCATGCTAGCCCCACCCCTGAGGTTTGCTGAGACCGAGATTGAGACTTGAGCGTGGTGGCACACGCCTATAATCCTAGCGCTTGGGAGGCTGAAAACAGGGAGACCACTACAAGTCGGATCTACGTAATGAGACTCTATAGACCCTGTAGACCTTGTACCAAATGCATACTAAAAAAAAAAAATGAAACCTTCAGAAATCAAAAGAAAACTTACACCTCCCTGCGTCAGCCTCTCAAGCACTCAGTTTATCCTTAAGTGTTTTAATTTTTATATGTTCTGTTTCACATTTTTTTATGTTGATTTCTTTTCCAAAGGCATAATGAAACTAATTGCTCTAGTTATTCTCATCATATATGTTTATATATAATATATATTTATATAAATATTTATATATGTTTACATATAATATACATTTATATAAATATATATTTATAGATGCTTATAGATGATATATAGAAATATATATTATAAATCCTATATATTCCTTCATTCTTGTGTTTCCGAGGGTTAGACCAGCCAGGGCTAGGATTACTGCCTGACAGTGGCCAGGCATGCTTCTCTCCTTCTACCCGTGCTGCTTCCACAGAGCTCCAGTCCTCTCCAGATCCCTGCTACCTAGTTCCTGAATTCTCAGGAACTAATCCTCTGGCTATGGGATGGCACCTGTGCTGTCTTCCTCTTTTAGCACCTCCCTTTGGAAAGGTCGCCTATCGCTGATGCTACCACAGAAGCCTCAGGAGGGCACCGCCCTCTTCTGCCAGCCGAAGGGGCAGGGCAGCTCTTTGGCGCCTCACGTGAGCTCCACTGACAAATCCACTTAGAAGCAGGGACACCAGCCAGCAGGTAGCGCAAATGTGAGAGCCTTAGTGAGATTTCCCTTGTATTTTTCGCAACCTTTTTATTGTAGTCTAGAGCTCCTGAGCCTCTCTGAATCCATTGTTTGAGGGAGGGTAAGGTAGATGTCCAATGGACCTCTAGGGATACTTTTTTTTGTTTTGTTTTTTTTTTCTTGACAATTCTTTGCTGTATTGAAATTTTTTTTTAACTGTATTGGGTTTTGAACTCAGGGCCTTCACACTGAGCTACATGAGCTGCACCCCAGACCTTGTGTTGAAACAGGATCTTGCTCCATTGCTAAGTTGCCCAGGCTAAGCTCCAATTAATGATCCTCTTGCTTCAGCCTTCCAAAGTGCTAGAATTTGAAGTCTTCATTTCCACTGCTCTCTCCTTTGTAATCAAGTTTACACCCATGTCCCTCAATCCCACAGCATTTATATGCCAGGTAAGTCTCTTTTGGCAGATATGTGACAAGCCTTGGTCAAATGCAATTTAAGCTCTCTGTACCTCTTAGTGATCCTCCTTAGTAAAGTAGCATGATAGATTTCTGGTTTAGGTCATTTTCATTTCACATTTTAAGTATGTTTCCAAGTTACTACACAGTTCTCATAATTATGGAAGAGGTTATATTATAGCCGTTATATAGTGTGGATTGCCATAACTTACCTAACTCTTTACTTTCTTTCGAGGAGGTGAGTTTGAGATAGCTTCTCACCATGTCGCCCCAGGCTGACCTTGAATCAGGATCCTCCTGCCTCTCCTTACATGCTCAACCTCTGGAGTATTGGGATGATAGGCATGTGCTACCACTCCCAGTTCTAACTGTTCTTCTTATCTGGGGATTCAGGTCATTGCTGATTTTTCTCTAGTTAAATTATATGAATTGAATAAGGACAATTTCAGTGATCTCAACTGTATACTTAACTCAGAAGATGTGTATATTGGTTAAGGAGATCATTCCTCCTGTTGATGTAGACTCTATAAATGATATAAAGGAAATAGTGAAACTCTCAAACTGCTAGGTGTCAGATACACCAACTCCATGTTCCCCATAATTAAAGAATGAATTCTAAGGAACGGTAGAGGTTAAGAGTAACTTTTGCCGTTTTTGTTTTGTTTTGTTTTGTTTTTTGTTTTATCTTTTTGTCTTTCTGTCCTTTTGAGACAGGGTTTCACTATGCAGTTCAGGTGGGCTTGAACTCACTTTTGTAGCCCAGCCTGGTCTCGAACTCACAACCGATCTTCCTTCCTCGGTCTCCCAAGTGCTGGAATTACAGGTATGCACCCCATGCCTGGCTACTTTTGCCTATTTAAAAAAAATATATGTGCTTGTCTTATTGCTTATTTGCAGAAGTTCTTTATAGAACTTTTTTGAGAGAGACAGCTCCTGAGAGATAGGAACAGATCCAAAAGTGAGTTACCAGTGAGACCACTTCTCAAAGGAAGCTTTACAGAAGAAAATCACCAGGTAGATACAATGTGGGGTGAAACTATGATCAACCAGTAAGATTATACACATAGCTTCTTAGGTAATGCTGATCTGATGGGGAAGCAGGTCACGTAGCAAGTGCACATGGAAAGACCTTCTAGGACCTTTCCTAGAAGGGGTGGGTTAGGAGCTCCTGGCCACCCACCTAGGTCACTGATGTCTATCTAGACTTTATTAGACTAGGTAGACATTGGTATTACCAATTACAGTACATTTGGTTGTCCCCTGGGAAGGTATGTAGGCCTGATCATTCCATCTTTACCTTGAGACCTGGCCTTCAAACCACGTGCCTCCAGCCATTGTCGTAATGTGTTTTCATCCTTTGCACTGACTCTCTTAAGGGCCTATGCCTGCCTGACTACCTATAATATTTCTACCTAACTTAGCTATCTAGAATACTGTCAGTTCCCAGATTTCAGATGCATGGCATGGTAACTCTTTCTTTCTCAGCCTCGAAGGAATCTAATTTTTTTTTTCTTGTCTTTTTGAGACAGAGTCTCCCTATGCAGTTCAGGCTGGCCTTGAGCTCACTTTTGTAGCCCAGGCTGGTCTCGAACTCATACTGATCCTCTTGCCTCAACCTCCTAAGTGCTGGGATTACAGGCGTAGTTTTGTACCTTGAACAGTTGTATTTAGTTGTAGGACCACCATGAAAATACAATTATAGACCTGCTAACACTGTAAAAAAATATCCTACTGCCATTTTACATCTTACCCACTGTGTGTGTGCATGTGTGTGTGTGTGCACGCGCACATACGTGCATGTGTGTACATAGTCTGTATTCCAAGTATTTGTTAAGACATCATTGTTATTCTTCAGAGCCAAGATCACCTTCTAGAGAAACTTAGGAGCTATGTGTAGAACTTTCCAGAACAGAGGCAAGACATGCAGAAGCTGACTGCTGAGCAGACAACAGGAATTTTGAGAAGAGTCAAGGAAAAAAGTAGCCAGACCAGGAAGGGGAAGCGGACTGTCCAAGTCAGGCTTCAGCTGCTCTCAGGACGTATTTTGCAGTGGTCACAGATCACTGGTTCTGTGTGACTATAAAACATTAGGGTGCAAAACAGAGATTCTACTTGTCTACCCCTGACAAACCATTTGAACGATACCCAGAGACCTTATTCATGCTCACACCCACCCACCACTATCTTCTGAAATTAATTACTATTCCTGAGACTGCTAGCCTCAGGCAACTTTCTGAAATGTAAATAAATTTACCTGTCGTACAGTGGGATATAGCAATGTATTATTTTGTTATTTCTCCTTTGCTTGGCATAATCCACATCTCAGCCTCCCTCAGTGCTAGTAAGGCAAGTGTGTGCCACTCTACCTGGCCACTTTTGCCTATTTTTAAAAAACTACATGCTTGTTTTATTACTTATTTGTAGAAGTTCTTTACAGGCCTAGACATCTTCAAAGAGTATATTTCTCAGCTCTCTGTGCATGTAATAACTTAATACCTTTAAGTTATTGTTTTTGTATGCCCATATTTGATAGCTGTTTTACGTCAAGGAATTTTTCCTTACAGGACCATATAGTATCATTATGAGAGATGGGAACTGTGAAGAAGATTTTAAGGATCAGGACTGAAATAATCCCTGCTTATATCCTTCTGCCTGGAACTCAGTCATGTGACAACATCCAACTTCACAGAGGGCTGGACAGTAAGAATTACCTGTGCACAGAGGCTAGCATGTCTTGGAAAGAACAGGATTGAATAGGAAGATCTGGCAGAAACTGTTGTGGGAGTTTTCTAGAAGGAACATGTAGTTGTAGAATTTCTGGCCTCAGGACATGGTAAGCTTATCCTAGAGCCCCTCCACAATAAACAATCACAGTGTTGCTACTATATACTAGGCATGAGGCTGTAATAGCCCAGGCCAGAATTTATTGAGTGCTTACTATTTGCCAGGCATGTATGGACACTATGAACATCTCCTGCTTGTTGAATGAATCCAATTTCTTTTTTGTGTATGTTGTGGGAGGGCTGCTTCTTGAGGCAGCTTGGAAAAGGCTATCCACACTTTTCACTGCTGCTTCTGGATAACAGTGTGGTTTGTGCTGCCTCCCAGTATTGCCAGCCCCAGCAGAAGGAGGGTTTTGATTAATGCACTGCTTACCAGCTCCCCCAGGGGAAAGGATCACTGGAGAAATAGAGCGTTATTAATATCCCCAAATTTCAATAATCCAGCTTTTCCATGCTCTGGTAATTATTTATGAGCTCCTGCTGGCCCTTGGGGCTTTGGGTACTATTCCAGCTTGCACATTCCCTGTCTGCTATCTGTCGCATCTGAAGGCCAGCTTGTGGCTATTCCCAGCCTTGTATTTCTGAGCTGTGCACAGCCAAGAATTGCTAATCTTGAATTTCTTGTCACTCTTCATGGTGTTGCCAGATTTGTTGGTGACCAATTGTTGATTATCCAGGTAGATAGGAAATGCTTCCTGTGTTCTCATTTGTCTTCCAAAGCAACCAAACACAAAACATTTCCCTGAAAAATACTATCTCGGTTACTCTTCTCTCTTTTCTGAGACAAATACTTGACAGTCAAAATGAAAGAAGGAAAGGTTTACTTGGCTCACAGTTACTGGAGGCTTCAGTCTGTACTCTGCTTGCTCCAAGGCAGAGCCGCACTTGGCAAAGGGCAACCTTTCATGGCAGCTGCAGCAAAGAACAGGGAGAGCAAAAGGAAGTGGCACAACTCAGGAGGCTAGCCAGCCTCTCATCCCTCCTCGTGTTGTCATGCAAGTTACTTGCCGCAGGGCAAGTGCAGCATCCAATACACAGGAATCAGTCACAAGCTCCAGAAGCCACTGCCCCACTGCTTGAGGCTTTGAAGGGACACCTAGACACAAACCACAGCAAACACTGATGGCTATGAGTAGGAAGCAGCAATGAGCTAGCACTCGCCGGCCTGGGGACTGATACCTGCAAATCCCTTCCCTGCGTCTTATTCTAGGTGGTTCTCTCCCACCGTTGGAACTACCTATCTGACCAGACCAACACAGCTACTTGTTTTCATGCTTATTATTATTTTTTATGTATTTAGTACAAGGTCAATAGGGTCTCACTACACAGATTGTACTCATAGTGATCCTCTTGTTTTCAGCCTCCCTAGCACTGAGATAACAGACACCACCCCACCCAGTCTCAGTCCCTGTCTCAGCGTGCCCCAGGAGTGGGACTGGAGCAGCACTAAGGAATCAAACCTGGAAGGTGCTTTGATCTGCTGAGCTAGCTGGCCAGCCTTTTCATGTTTATTAACATGAAATGTTTAAGTAGGGCATGGCAACACATGCCTGTAATCCCAGCATTCTGCGAGGGGGAGACAGGAGAAATGCAAGTGTGAATTCAGGTTGGGTGCCTTGGTGGCTCAGTGAGACCCTGTATCAAAACAGCAACTATGACAAACATAGGAACTAAGCGGAGAAGAGCCCCTAATCACAAAACAGCTGGGGTGGTGCTGAAGATAAGGCAGTGGAATCAGTCGGGTCAACCTGTACTACCTGGCAAGTTCCTGACTTAAGAAAAAACAAAAACATTTTTAAAATTTTGTTAGTACATACTTACAGTACAGAAGAATTATATTGATCGGGGGCTTTGTACCTTAAAGATGCTCCACTTTCCACCTGGATGTGGTGGTGTGTTCTGAGAGGCTGAGGCAGGAGGATCACAAGCCGAAGTCCAGTCAGCACAACTTGGTGATTCAGAAGGACCCGCCTCAAAACAAAAAATAAAAAGGGACGGTGAGGTAGCACAGCAAGAAGGCCCTGGATTCAATCTGCAAGTACAAAAACAAACAAAACAGCTCCATTTTTTTTTTTTTTTGGTGGTACCAGAGATTGAACTCAGGATCTTGCACTTTCCAGGCAGGCACTTATTCCGCTGAGCTATCTCCCCAGCCCCTTCCCCTTTTTCTTGATCTTTCTAAACTTCAAATATTTTTTTTTCTCTCACATTGACGACCCCATCCCCAGGAACGCTAGTCATGTTTATGTTAGACTGTTTCACATCTTCCAAGAACACACAGATAGCCAGTCTTGGTGGTGCACACCTATAATCCCAACACTTGGGAGGCTGAGGCAGGAGGATCAGTGCAAGTTTGAGACCAACCTGGGTTACCTAAGTGAGCTCAAGGCCAGCCTGAACTGCAAAGCAAGACCCTGTCTCGAAAAGGCAAAAAAAAAAAAAGGACATGCATATGTTTGTTGTCTTGATTTTTCTTAATCCTTTTTTTTTTTTTCTTTTTACTTTTTGTTGTTTTGTTTTATGAGACAGAGTCTCACTATGTAGTCTAGTCCTTTTGCATTTTGAGAAATGCGTGGTAGTCCTACCTCAGCCCCCCAGAGTGTTGAGACTACAGGCATGTGCCACCAGGCCTGGCCCTAGTCACTTTTCTCTGTGTGTTTCATTTTGAATAATATCAATGGATAGCTAAGTTTACCTTTTTTGTAATATCTGTATTACTGTTAATTCTAGCCAGTGACTTTCCATCTTTATGGAGAAGATCTTAGGGATTGATCCTGGGGACTTCAACTGCCCTACATCCCTAGTCTTTTTTTTTTTTAATTGGTACAGGGTCTTGTTATGCAGTTCAGACTCATAGAGATCTTCCTGTCTCAACCTCCTTCATGCTGAGATTACTGACACGCACCACCGAAACCAGTTTTAAGCTGGTGTAGTACCAGGGATCAAACTCAGGACCTTGCCCTTGCTGTACAGGCACTTAGATAGCCGAACTGTACCCCCAGACCCCCTAGTCCTTTTGCATTTTGAGACAGGGACTCAGTAGGATGCTAAATTGCCCAGGCTGTACTCAAACTTGTGATCCTCCGGCTGCAGCCTCCCAGAGTGCCAGGCGGCACATTTCACCATATCTGGCTTCTTTTTTTGAACTCTGAATCTTGTACTTGCCAGGCAGGCACTTATGCTGCTGAGCTATATGCCCGGCCCACATCTGGCTTCTATCGTAAACATTATAGTTTCCATTTCTAGAAGTTTGATCTAAGATTGTTATATCTTATTTTATTTTTTGTTTATGATGCAGGAGATTTTAGCCAGGGCTTTATCACTGAACCATGTCTTCAGACCTTTTTAATTTTTTTTAATTTTGATAAAGTCTTGACCTTGCAATTCTCCTCAAAGTCTGGATTACAGGTGTGCACCACCCTACCCTGTTGCTTACTAATTTTTTTAGTTGAACATTATACCTTGTAAATTTTATGTTATACTTGTTGGTATATATTCATAAATTATGCTACGATATGGTTATGTTCATTAGGACTAGTTTGATCTTTTCGGGTTTTTGTTTTGTTTTGGGTTTTTTCTCCTTTTGGAGTAAGAGGGAATGAACATCAAAACCACTGGGCTGCAACTCCAGCTTCTTGTTTTTTGTGTTGTGGAAACAGCATGATACAATTGCACAGCCTGACCTTGAAATTCCAGTCCTCCTTCCTAAGCCTCCAATGGGTATTTTTAAATTCTATTAGGCCAGATTAAAACACAGCTTACTTTGTGCTTCATTTTTCTTCTGTGGACCAAAAGCCCCAGGTTCCCATGAATGATGGATGAAGGTTTCAGTCTGTCTGGCTGAGGAGAATAGGAACAATCCCTGGTCTGTGTGAGGTTTAGAGCCTGTTGCCTCTAGTCCCTTTTCTGCCTCCGCTAGTGTGAGCCCAGGCATGCCATAGTCAGGTTCAACTGAAAGCTCAACAAGGATCAGCCTTACGTCTGCAGAATTCTCCGGAGAACCTGCTCTCTCCACCCCAGCATTCCACACCACACGGGGGAGGCTCCTCACTCAGGGAGGGCCCTGCACTCCCTCATTCCTGCCCTGTGGCCTGACAACTCTCTCCCAAGTACAGTTGGAGCAATCAAAAGATCCACCTTGTTTTTTTGTCTCTTTAGAATTATTCTTTCATTGTCTCATGTTAGTGTCTTTAAAACCAATTTTGTGTGGTTTTGTATTGTCTGGGTTGCATCCAGTAGGATAGTAAACTTGGACACCATTAGCCTCCTGCCCAGAACTTGAAGTCCTCCACACCCTCTGTGAGCCTCCAGTTTTGTCATCCTTTCAAATGATGTTGATAATATCAACCTGTTCCTTATTACTGCACATCATTGTTATTTTGTGAAATACATAATTCCTTCGTAACATAACGCATTCTGATTGAAGTGTAAATGGCTTTGTCTCCATGTCAGTAAGACAGTGTTCTTATCATGACCTTGCACCTACTAGGCAAGCAGTCTGCCATCGAGCTGCATTTTAGTCCCCAGAATGCAAATATAATCTTTTTATTTGTTCACTCATTGTGTGTGTGTGTGTGTGTGTGTGTATGTGTGTGTGTGTGTATACTAGGGAATGAACTGAGGGCCTGGCACTAAGCTGTTTTCCCAGCACCCTCCTTTGTTTTTTATTTTTGTTGTTTTTTTTTATGGAGAGGGGAACCTTCCTAAATTGCTAAACTGCAGCAGATACTCAATCCTCCTCCCTCAGCCACTCAGAATTCTGGGTTTGTAAGCATTGGCACCACACCTGTTTTTTGTTTTTTGTTTTGTTATCGTTGTTTTGTTTTGTTTTGTTTTGTTTAATTCCTTTTTTAGAAAGGGACTCAGTGAGTAGCTCAGGAAGGCCTTGAACAGGCCGTCCTTTTGCTTCAGTCTCATGTGTGCTGGGCATGTAACAGGTATGGGTTCAAAGTCGAGCCCGGCATGGTGGCGCACGCCTGTAATCCCAGCACTCAGGAGGCTGAGGCAGGAAGATCAACGTGAGTTCAAGACCAGCCTGGGCTACAAAAGTGAGCTCAAGGCCAGCCTGAACTGCATAGCGAGACTCTGTCTCAAAAAGACAAAAAAAAAAAAAAAAAAGTCAGCAGACTTGTAGGTAAACACTCGTTTTTCCCACAGCTCTTCTCACTCCTTATGATACATGACAGAGGTTAGAAGTTAAATACAAAAAACAAAACTAGGCAAGCAAAGATTTAGCCAAGATAATATTCCAGATCACCATGAAATGCACTGCGAACTGTTTCTTTGAGAAGTCAAAGTTGGGATCCGGAACCTGAAGCCTGGGTAAGATACGCTATTAGCTCTGTAAGGACATAAACATTTAGAGATAGTGCGACCTGGAAGTGTGAGATGGTAGCTTAGGAAGAGACACAAGGGAGGGCACTTCCCACTGGGGACAGCCAGTGGAAGGTTCCAAAAGTCACGAAAGAACCACGGTTCATAGGCTGAATAAGAGGCCTCCTAGAAAGATAAGACATGCACAGAACACTGGGTCCAAAATGACTGTAGCCTTATTCTCCTGAGCACATGGGAGTTATGGTTTGAGTCTAGTCGTCCCCCCAAAGCCTTATGCAGTCATGGGGCAGAGAATTCTAGAGTTTGAGATTAACTCATGATGTACTGGCATTATGGGCCTTAGTACTGCTGGGATTATGGGTGTGAGTGCTGGTTCAGCGGTCTAAAGCGCCTGCTTAGGAAAGCTTAGGCAACTGCAGGGACCTTGGTTCAATCCCTAGCACCACATGCTGCACCAGCCCCACCTCCAGGGCAGGCTGAGCTGGCCATAATAATAATAATAATAATAATAATAATAATAACAATAATAATAATAATGAGAGAGAGACAGAGAGACAGACTTCTTCTCTGTAACCATTGTTGCTGCTGTTTCTCTCTCTGTAGCTTACGACCATGAAAGACTGCTCTCTGCCACATGCCACTCAGCCTTGGAGCCAGCTGAATGTGGGCTGAAACCTCCAGTAATTGTGAACTAAATAAATCTTTTCTTCCTTTGTTTTGAGTGTTGGGTATTTGTCTCAGCAACAAGAGAAGAGTAATTGAGACAGTGGGAATAATCAAAAAGCGATGCTGTCAGTCCTCCATTTGACTCTGGACCTGTTCACAGGAACAATCAGAAGACACTATTCCCAGTCCTTCACCTGTGTGTGAGCATGGCCAATTGAACCACACTGCTCTTGAGCCTTATTCATGTCTGATGAGGGCCAACTGAGCTTTTTGGTAGGACACCTTTTTTTTTTTTTTTTTTTTTTTTTTTTTTTTTTTTTTTTGTCTTTTTGAGACAGGGTCTCCCTATGCAGCTCAGGCTGGCCTTGAGCTCACTTTTGTAGCCTAGGCTGGTCTCGAACTTGCACTGATCCTCCTGCCTCAGCCTCCCAAATGCTGGGATTACAGGTGAGCACCACCACGCCTGGCTTTGGTAGGCCAATTTTTAAATTTTTATTTATTACTTCTTTGATCCAAGGGCTCACCACACAGCTTGGACAAAGTGATCCTCCTGTCTCAGCCTCCCCAGCAATGGGATTACAGGAGTGTGCCAACACCCTGCATTCAAGTCAGCACAGCATGTGGTACAAGCATTGGACTCAGGTCCTTGGGCTTTTATGTCTGGCATGAGACCAAGTGAACTTGTGATGAGAGCAGTGTTTACATGAGCTGGAGGCCAACCTAGGTATTTTGGATACTAAAAAATGACCTCTTTCCTTTCTCCTTGGGACACTGTGCACCTTTGTCACCAGCTCACTCTCACTGTGTTGAGTATACTTTGTCCTCTGCCTTCAGTAAACCCAAATTCTCACCGCCTCTTCTGTGTCTTGTCCAGTTCTTTGTGCAACACACCAAGGACCTGGAAAAAAGTCCCTACGCAACCTGGCCCCCATTCTGATAACTCCTAGGTAGGCCATGGCGGCATATGCCCATAAGTCCAGCACTCCAGAGGCTCAGGCCGGAGCGTCAGGACTTGGAGGCCTGGTTGGGCACTGGGCAACTTAGTGAGACTCTGACTGAGAAAACAAAACAGGAAAAAGAGGGAGATAGGAAGAGAGCCGGGGAGATTAGAGATTGATGACTCTGATATGGTCAGTGCAGATGAAATCCATGGAGAATTTGAATTTGTAACTCATTGTGTCCCTGTTGTATGCGCACTCCAGAATCCCTCCTGGCTCCTCCTGCTGCTCTGAGGAGGCCTGAGTGATGACACACCTGTCAATGACACAGCCCCAGGTCCCAGAGATACAAGAAGAGAGTCCTATGCGTGCCCTGCTCCTGACCTTTGCACAGCGTCTTCTTTTAATTTCTCACATGCACTCATTTCCCACCGCGCTACAGGAAAGGTCCCCAGTGCCACTGTTGCCTCCACCTGAAGTACTCTTGCTCCTGTTAGCTCTCTTCCAGAGAAAGGTTTTCGTTTTCGTTTGTTTGTTTGTTTGAGGCACCGTCTCACCATGTAGTTCTGGCTGGCCTTGTGCTCACAGTTTTGCAGCCCCAGGCTGGTCTCAAGCTCCAAGAGATCTTTCCGTTTCAACCTCCCAAGTGCTGAGATTACAGGTGTGTGCCATCACACCTGGTTCCCGGGCCGCACGGTGGGCACCTGCATACAGGGCAGAGATGTCACACTCAGGGATCTGGGGACCGGACTGCATGGCATGCAGGGCTGGGGACTGAAATTGGATCCTTGTGCTGGTCAGCTAGGTGCCTTTGCTTCTGAGCTATCTCTCTCACTGCACCCCGCCCCCCAAAGTTTCAAAGGGCTTAGATTACATCTGTGCTGTCTTTAGAGCTCAACTGGAGCCTCACTGTTTCAAAGAAATCCTCTCCTTTCTTCCTATTTCCTCTATGTCTTGATTAAGCACTTTTGTTAAATACTGGAGAACTAACTATATAATGTGTTCATGCTAGTTTTAAGTATACCCTTATTTGTGTAATTATTTAATGTTGGCTACCTCCACTTAAAGTTCATAAAGGCCGAGATTCCAGCATCTCCCAGCTCGCTACAAAATTCAATTTTAGAAAATGGGAGAGAGAAGAAAGTGTTGTAGGCAGCTGAATTAGATAGAAATATTTATAGGCAGTCAGACAGGGCCAGGCCCTGAAGGACAACATAGAAGACAAGGTGACTTGAGAGACAGACATTCTGCTGTAGGCCAGGTCAAGACAAGAGTAAACAAATACAGCTACACACTTCCCTAGGGATGGGCATCAGGGATTGATACTCTAAGTAGGTATCAATCACCTTGAAAGAGCCTGGAAAGAGTCACGAGTCCAAGCTCAACATGTGGTGTTCTTGCCCGCTTGCTACATGACTTGCTTTTCCACTGGATCCCTATTTTAATCAATGTTACGTGAGCAATGGTGCTCGTAATCTCATTGGTTGATCATAGTTTTGTCCCACCTCATACTCACCAAAGTGAGTTCCCACGTCTTCTCCACAACCTTAGACCCGCCTCACCTCTATGAAAGTTCTTGGAAGAGACAGCTTCCCTGGGACTCCCACTCAGAACCCTCTCCTGTCTCTCTCTCTCAGAAAGATTTCTTTCCCTCAGTAAATATGTTCTGTTCATTATCTCCGTTTGTTCCTAAAATTCATTCTTCGATTTTAGAGAACACGAACTTGCCCCAGGTACTTTTCAGGTTGGGGATCAGTTTTCCCTATATCATTTGCAGGTTCCGTATTGGAGGTCATTCACCCCAGATAAGTTTTTTTTTTCCTGCATCAAAAGGTAAGGCATAGAGGACTAACACCCTGGGAGGCTGAGGTAGGAGTGCAAGTTCTAGCCCAGCCTGGGCAACTCAGTGACTTAGTGAGACCCCAGCTTAGTATAAAAACAGAAAAAAGCTGGAGATGTAACAGTATGAAGGCTGTGAGCTCAAGTTTCCGGTACCACACTGGGAGTACATTGACTCAATCAATGTAGTACGTTTGATTGTGTTATCAGCAGGTATAATTTTTTTCTTTTTAGCATTTAAGGTTTTTTTTTGTCTTTTTTTTTGTACTGGGGATTGAACTCAGGACCTTGTGCTTGCCAGGCGGCAGGCACTTATAATGCTGAGCTATCTCCCCAGCTCAGTTGTACTTTTTTTTTTTTTTTTGGTTATTTTCCAACGCTCCCACTCTTAATCAGTATAAGAAAGACCACCAGTGGCCTAGTTCATGAAAGATCAGTATACAAACCAGAACGCCACCATGGTCATGAGAGGGTGTTGCCTGTCTGAAACACTCATTCTCCTTGTCCTGTCCCTTGGTAGAGGCAACTGAGTTCCATTCCCCTGTGAATCGCTAGGAAGCAGGCCCCTCTGGTAGCTCCTTACTGATACCAGGTATCTAGAAAATAAAATACTTGCTCGAGCCAGACATGGTGGTACACACCTAGAACTCTGGGAATCTGTGTCAGGTTTATGGCGAGTTCAACTCTAAACCAGGTGCCTTAGTGATTCAGTGAGATCCTGTTTCGAAATAAAAATGTAAAAATCTGAGAAAGTAGCTCAGTATGAAGGTCCTGTATTTAACCTCTAGTATTTCAAGAGTAAACAAGCAAAAACCTAAAAGAACAGTAAATAAAGATTGTTGCACAATTAGAAGGGATGATTTTTACACATTCCGAGATAAAATCTGACGAACTATCTCCATTCCCCATCAAAGTGATCTTACTAATAGCCACCGTGTTCCTGTCTGCCACAGGCAATCTTCCTGGCTTTCTTTTAAAATAGCGCTGTGTAAAATCCAGGACTCACTTAGACTCATCTGCTCCACTATACAGACCAGCCTTCTCTATTAACATATTTTTCTGCAGAAAAAATTGTAATACATTTGATTGTGTTATCAGCAGGTATAATTTTTTCTTTTTAGCATTTAAGGGGTTTTTTTTATCTTTTTTTTTGTTGTTATTGTACTGGGGATTGAACTCAGGACCTTGTGCTTGCCAGGCGGCAGGCACTTAAAATGCTGAGCTATCTCCTCAGCTCAGTTGCCCTTTATTTTATTTATTTATTTATTTATTTATTTATTTTTATTTTTTTTTTTTTAATTTTTTTTTTTTTTTTTTTTTTTTTTTTTTTTTTTTTTTTTTTTTTTTTTTTTTTTTTTTTTTTTTTTTTTTTTTATTTTTTTTTTTTTTTTTTTTTTTTTTGGTCTTTTTGAGACAGGGTCTCGCTATGCAGTTCAGGCTATTCTGAGCTCACTTTTGTAGCCCTGGCTGATCTCAAACCTGCACCAATCCTCCTACCTCAGCCTCCCAAGTATTGGGATTATAGGTGTATGCCACCACACCCAGCTTCAGTTGCATTTTAAGGAAGTTTTGTTCCTTAAATTTGTTCTGGTGCCTCCCAGAACTTCCTTTTCAGGCATTTACCTTCTTTTGGGTGGGTTAGTCTCTCAGGTGGCTACCTTCACACGTTATTCATTGATTCTTACTAGTTTTTGCTGCTAACCAGTTGCCTTTGTTTTCTTTTCTTTTCTTTTTTTTTTTTTTTGCGGAGTGGACCTCGCACTTGCCAGGCGCAGTTGTCTTTTCAAGTTCTTTTTTCTTTTGTCTTTTTGAGACAGGGTCTCGCTAGGCAGTTCAGGCTGGCCTTGAGCTCACTTTTGTAGCCCAAGCTGCTCTCAAACTTACACGAATCGTCTTGCCTCAGCCTTCCAAGTGCTGGGATTACAGGGGTGTGCCACCATGCCTGGCTTCAAGTTCTAAGTGATACTTTCCCCCATCACTTCAGGTGCCACTCAGGAGCCACCTCCCTGACAGTCTCCATCACATCATCATCAACACAGCACTGAAATGATTCCAGTCTCAAGTGTCCCATTAAAGAAATATCACAACCTTGTATAACATTTTTATGTTTTAAATTAAATTTACCAACATTTTTCTGAAGCATTTTACATGAGACTAGGCACAGGTTCACATAAGCAGCTGGAGAAATCCAGGTAGGTCTGCCTAGGACTGGAGCTCGGGACTCTCCCTGAACCCAGTTTGTGCCCCTCCCCACCAGCAGCACCATGCCACCTGGAGCCAACTGCTTGAAATTTAAAAGAACCTTTTACTATTTTTTTTTTTTGTAATCTAATTGAGCAAAGCCAGAGGGTTTAAACTCTATCTGCTGTACCTTTGCGCTGCCTTCCTTGTTCCATGCGGGACTTAATTTTAAAATGGTGCTCCACACTAAGTCCTTTATGGTGGTCTTAGAAAGTAATGTAAATACAGGAACCAATCAAACAACAAACATTTCTATATACACCTATATACTCTATAGGCATCTATGGTTCTGGATCTACCATCTGTCCCATTTTCAACTCAATCTAACTTTCTCCCTTTTGGCTTTTCTCAAACCTGTTTCTCTCTTTAAGTTA
>PVKN010018989.1:0-16582 GCA_004027915.1 Capromys pilorides | reverse complement strand
ACTCATACATAGAGCAATACAATTAAGACCTTATCATCAAATAGTCAGTTTTCAGGATATACTCACCATTTCTGTTCTGGTTAAAAAAAATACCAAATCATTCCAATCCCATAGTTTTGTTTAAACTTTGAGTTTATTTTTCTTAGATTTAGATCCCAATCTCCAAGTCAGTCACACACACACACAAACCCTCTTCAGAGTGACAAAACAATTATTTTTGTCAATTTAAGGAGAAATAAAAAGGTGTTTATCAGGACTCAATAAATTTTTCTTCAAAAATAAGTTTTATGAAGCACACAGTCCAACTTCCAGTCCGTCGCTGGCATGTCGTGCACGGTGGCATATTCTTCCCCTTTGTTTCTTCTCTTTAAAAGCTTATTTTACACAATGGCATCCATGCTTAGGCAGACTCCACAGGGCTTGATCTCTCCTAAAATTCATTATTTGGTGGCCGAATTAGTGGATCCCTGCCCTCCAGCCAGAATCCCCTCCCAACCTGGCATCACCTATTTCTGGGACACACACAGGGAAAAGACACTGAAATGCAAAGAGAATCCTACTTAGAAATGAACCACTAGAAACTACTGATACTCAGCGTTTTTCTGAACTGTTGAAAGACAGTCAAGTGCTCTTAGCACCCCCACGCCTGTGTCTCCATGGCATCCTCGAGTCCAAGCAGCAAGAACCCCAGCTACCTGGTGTGTCTGAAATCCCTTGGGAGACAGAAGGGGGGCTGTTCCTTGGTGACAGCCACTGTCACTTTCTTCACACCATCAGCACAAAAGCTAAGGTTTCCAAGACAGGCTTAAGGCCAGATGTGACCAGACCCATTTTCTACAACACATCCCAAGACTCTCTCCCCCACCCAGGGCACACTGCCTGGGGTGCCTGTGCTTTGGCTCTTATATGTCCCCAAAAGTCCTTGGAATTCAAGGTGTGGCCCCAGTTTGACCCTACTGGGAAGTGGAGGAAACTTAAAGAGGCAGAGCTGAGTGGGAGGGCTTAGGTCAGGGCCTCAGGGAGAACAGTGAAGCTCCAGCCCCTCCTCACATCCCATATTCACTTACTAATCTGGAAGTGGGCACCTATACCCACCTAGTGCTCCCACCATGACCCACCACCTTGGCACAGACTTGAAGCAGGGGGCCAATGGCCATGAGCCAGAACCTCCAAAACTACAAGCCAAAATAAACCTTTTTCTCGATATATGTTGACCACTTCAGATATTTATTACAGTAACAGAACACTGCTTTACACAGGTTGGCTCACTATTCATCAGAGTTTGGGCTGTTCTTATCTTAGGGTCTTTCTACACAGCTGCCTCACAAATTGTCTTTAAATCCTTGATTAAAAGTTACATTTTCTGTCATACTCACCTTGTTCACTAAATTGAAGTTGTCAAATACTTTCCTATCTTTGTCTACTCTATTTTTATCATTTTATTCTAAGCTATATTTTACACATATGATATGCTTATTATTTATCAACTTCCTCCTCCTCCTTCACTGTCTTATTCAAAGATCTGTCTTAAGTGGCTCTTAGGAAGTACCCACTAAGATTTTATGGAATGAATGAATGAAAGAAAGAAAATAAGAGTGAACATAGCCTTAGACAAGTTGACTAAGATGAATACACGACAGGGCTGGCCAGATAGTTCAGCAGACTAAAGTGCCTGCTTAGGCAGAGCACAGCTGCCAGAGTTTGATCCCTAGTGTGCCATGCCAGCCCCATCTGTAGGGCACAATGAGATGGCAATTGAGACTGGGCATGGTGTCATGTGCCTATAATCCCAGCACTTGGGAGGTTGAAAACAGGAGGGTCAGTATGATTCCAGTTTCCACAGTGAGACTCTGTAGTCCCTGTAGACCTAGTCCTAAGTACAAGAGGAGAAGGAGGAGGAGGAGGAGGAGGAAGAACAACAACAACAACAACAACAAGAACAAGAAGGAAGAACAAGAAAAATAGATGAATACAGAGCAGATATGTTTTCCTACAGTAAGATTTCTAGGAAGACTCAAGGCTTCCCAATGGTTACAAGGCATGATGGGCATTACTTAGGTAGCCATTGGCTTCTCCCTCATGCACAATTCTGAATGGGATCCAGTGTTCCTTCAGTATCTCCCTGCAGGTCCCGTTCCCTGCTAAGCTGGCTGCATGGTCAAAGCACCCGGGGCGGGTGTTGCACTATTTGGAGCTGGTCTATGCCCCTGCCTACAACAGCAAAAGCCTTCCATCACAAGTGTCTTCCTGGTGCCATCCCATCAAAGCTGCCTACATGGAGCTTTCCACACCAGCAGCATGTTTCCCTGTTGAATTCATGCTAACATTCCCATCCAGACCCTCCTAACTGGCACAAATTCTGTCGGATAAACATTTCTTTCTCCCTTTGTCTTCTTTTCTCTTATGCAAACATTATTTATTTATAACATGTTGTAGCAGACAACTACACAGCTGGGTGGGAAGCATATCTCTTCCTAGCAAAGTTCACATGTGAGAGGAAGGGCGATTTTTTCACTTGCACTATATAGGCCAGGAAAGGGGTGGATGCGTAGCAAGAGTGGGAGCTGGAATGGGCGGGAAGCAGACCCAAGAAGCCCCAGCCATTGCATGTACTTGCTAAGCCACCTTCTCCGGGAGCCTGGTGGTCTCGGTTTCTAAAACATTCAGTGTGCTTCCTCTTTAATATGACTTCTGTGCATATTTGGAAGCGGGAAATGCTGACCCCTCTGGTCTGTCTGACTGGGCCATCTACTATGAATGCATCCTGCAGGGGGAAGGAGAAAGAAGAGCCTTTAATTTTCTTTAATTAGTCTTGGTTTTCATTTCCATTTCAATGGTGTCTGTCAGAAAACCTCAGGGTAGCGAAAATGCTTCACCCCACCCGCCATCACTTCCTCTCCACAGTCAGCCTCAGGACTGTGAACTGCACCTCAGAGCCATGCGGGTAGGCCACCTGCCCTTCTCCAATGATTAGAGGAAACCTCTGCCTAGTCTACTTTGGTAAGACTACCAGAGCTCATGTGTGACCACGTTTAAGGGGGAGAACACATTCTTTCAGGATAATGATTCGCTATGCATGCAATAAATAATTATTGATCGACTGCTAACCACCTAAATAAGACATTTGTAATCTTGCCATTAAGTTGTGCAGAGTCTGGAAGACCAAGCAGGCCATTAGCGTGAGTATCCTATCTTAATCTCAACCCATCACGCAGACGCCTGGAGTCCTGAGAATGCACAAGGAGCGCTGCTGCTGCTCCTCTTGGGTTCAGAAAGAGGCCCATTTGCTGTTGTTTCTTTGCCATGCAGGGCCCCTTTCCATCCAGTCATACCTCTTTGTGATACAGATCTACTGAATGCATTCCTGGTGTCAGTGATAAAAGAAGCTTCTAGGTAAATAGTTGTATTACTCTACAAAAAAACACTGAAAAAGACTTTGATTTGGTGTAATACAAATAGCTAACATCTATGGATCTCTATGTATCAGGTACTCTGCTAACTCCCTAGTGTACATTATCTCATTTAGAATTCATAATCACTCCAAGTTAAGTCCTATTATTTTTCTCATTATTTTATAGACTAAAGAGGGAGGGTGGGGAGTCACACGGAAGCAAATATGCAAATAAGAGTACAGAGCTCAGAACCTAGCCCCAGCTGCCAAGCTCTAGAGCTGGTGCACAGGCATAAGGTGAGTCCAGAGTACAGAAGCAGCCACATGGCCGCTCAGGGCTGAGTGCACGGGGACTCAGCGCAGAGGAGCGGAGCCAGCTGGGAGGAGGGGAAACAGGGGTCAGTGCGGCCTCACGTTTGTCATTCACAAGGGTCCCTGTAAAGAACGATGGAGAAGGCCACGTCTCTTCCTCTCATCAACTATTTATAGCAGGATCATTAGTGACCAGAACACGTGCTAAACAGATTCAATGTAACTGTTGCCTTCAAAGAAAACAAGAAAAACATCTGATGGGACGAACCCGTCAACTGCTTATTAGAGCAAGAGGTTGATTGCTGCAGGCTGAGGTTCATAGTCAAGGGCTTCAGAGAAGAGCCAGGAGCTGGAATGCAACCCCAGTGACGGACATGGGAGTCGACACTGTGTGGAATTCCACCTGCCTGCCAGCCTGGCAGCCTGCAGGAGCCAATCACGGGGGACCCGAGGTTTCCGGTCACGCCTCCTTCCTTGGCACCACGGGAAGCAGCCTCCACTAACTGCTGCTTAAGGAAGCATAGACCTTGAGCCCCTATACCGCCTGGCACACAGCCTGCTTCAGCCTCGATAGCCAAGTCACCTTCCCTTTGTTTCTCAAAGGTCCTGTTTGCTATAGCTATACAGAGAATGCTGACAATGGCAGCTTTGTGTTTATTTCTATAGACTCCAAGCCTTAGTTATTTTCTACCATACCCATAACACCGTATTTCCCTTTTGGCATTATACTGAACTAAACAAATATACCTTCCTGTCAAACACAATGATAGGGTTAGACTATAGTACTATGGGGTGGGTGAAAAGCTAGACCCAGAGTCAAGGACCCACCATCCATCTGAGCTCCATCGTCTGCTAGCATCATTCTAATTTGGATCTCTCAACTGTAAAATGGGTTTACAACATACACAGAGCAAGTTCCTAGAGGGACGTAAGATGACTTTGGGGAGTTCTGATAGTGGTATAGCACATAGGAGATGTAACAGATGTTGCAGCTATGCAGATGAACAAAGAGATTTCCTTGAGTTGGAGCTTTAAAAACACCCCAAATTTCAATCATAATAGAGAAGGTAAACTCAGAAAAATAAAAATGGAGCATAACTAGGTTTTACTTGGCAGAACAAGATCAGTCATACCGAATTTTCTTCAGAGAAGTGTTTTGGAAACACAATGATAGAGGACTCAGGAGGGTATCAAAAATGATTGTCTATGAGTTAAATCCAGCTTGCTGCCTGTTTGTATAAATAAAGTTTTACTGGAACATTTATTTATATAATGTCTATTCTGTTTTTATGTGACAACACAAGGGTTCTGTGCCTATGACACAGTCATAAGGCGCACAATATATAAAATTTTATTACCAGTCCCTGTACAAAATAGTATGATACCCAGTCTTGATGTTCTTTGTTATCTGGGTTTTTGATCATATATAGCTCATCTTTATCACACAAGATGGTTACTGCATTGAGGCTGGGGGTCTCAGTTCTCACCCTAATCTACATGTGTGACATTTAATTTAAAATGTTCCTTAGTGTAGTAATAATGACAGAAACTGTGAAGTTTCTAAGGTTGAAAATTTGTTCCTGACTTTTTCTAGAACAAATGCCAGGTGAGTTCAAGCTAATAGTTAATATCCCTGATAGCCACCTTCCCACCTTGAGTTGAATGCATCAAGCTAGCAGTACTCAACACTATTTAATACTCAAATGCATAATTCCCCTGTTCAGCCCCATGCCCCTGAACCAATCTTCTTGTAACTTGTCCTTACACACAGAACGCCTCCAGAAAGCAAGCTAAGTTGGTATCTGTCTGCTTACCAGTAGCATTTGTCATGACAGAAGGTTAACGTGGTGTCCTATTTTGTACAGCTCTACCTTACGAATTTGGTCTATGGGTCCTAGGCTCTTGAACGGTAGACATTCTCAATGTACAAACATACCCTGGATCTTGAAACCATGAGGTTGTCCTAAAAACTATAGGAAAAGTGAACTTTGTCAACCATAAAGAATCCAATACACTGCTTTGGTTTCCAAAAGCTACATAATTAATAACATCTAAGATCCATGGGGTGGAGGACAGGAACAGTTATCTATTGTTTGTTGAAGAGATTTCGTGGATAATAGAAAAGCTGTGCATATGGTTTGTGTCTTAGTTACCACTTCATGAGACAAAATAACCAACATTCAGGCATTACAAGAGACGTTTATTTTTTTGTAGCAGCTCAGTCCACAGCTCCAAGGGAGAGGCGAAACAGTCCATGGCAGAGCAGGCAGGAGGCAGCAACCAGCAAGCCTTTTCTTATTTCTATTTTATTTATTTATAAATAAATAACAATGTAGCTCACCATATAGTTCAGACTGGCCAGTTCTCATTGTGCTCAGTAAGGGTACTCTCTCAGCCACAACCACATGCAACTCTGCACTTCATTTCTATATTCTTCAGCTATGTTCCCAAGAATGTAGCAGAAGGAATCCTTCCCGCTTCCATGGATACAGAGCTGCCTCAGTGAAAACATATCTTTCTGCCAGTTAAAGGTAGACACAAGTCTAGTGTCAGTGCTTATTAAATGCAACTTTCTGCCTCACATGATTAAAATAACTAAAATAACTACCTTGCCCCATAACTGGCACTTAGGTGTAGCAGCAAGCCTACAGATGCCCACCAACATGAAGGAAACAATGTCTGGTGGGTTGTAGAACAGCCAGGTTGCAGTACTGTGATCTCTGAATGACTCTGCAGGGCAGAGTCGCCCTGCCAAGCTAACTGCTCACCTTCAGCCTGTCCTGTGAGGGACAAGTGGACTTCTGCCCTTGCACACCTCCTTTACCATAACATGTTGCCCTTCAGTCATTGTAATTCTTCAACGGGTCCCATCCCCATTTGCTTGGCAAACTCTGACTCACCATTCCTATAAAGTACTACAAGATCCTCAGGACCATGAAGAATGAATCCCTCCATAGCACATGTCCTTGCTTACGTCAACAAAACCACACTGCTGAGATGGGATCTTGTTCTGTGCCGCATGACTAGGCTCTCTTCTCAGGAGGCTGAAAACCATTTTTAAATCCATCTTTGACTCTTCAAGCTACAGTTCAGCCTGTAGCAGAGGCCAATGGGTTTTCAAAGGGGTTTGGACAATGAATGCCTCACCCACATCTTTTTTTTTTTTTAATTTTAAATATTTTTTCTTTTTTTCTTTGTTATTCATTTTAATGAGAAAAAAAGATAAAATAGCAATGAAACTATTTCAAAACAAGTTAGTAGGACAGTTACAACAATTAATACATTGCATATTGTTGTCTTCATTCACTCACATCTTTTAGCTTAGCAGTAAGGAGGATCCGAAGGGTTGAGGAGTGGAACCAAAAATCAGAGAAGGAAGATAAATGAAAGGAGATCACTGGGCGACAGAGACCATGCCCTCCAAGTCTGCTGTGTTGTCACCGGCACCTCAGCACCTTGTCCTCGGCAGAGCTCAGTAACCACATATTGATTGAGCCCAGCCTCTTGCTTGTCATTATTGCTTCCTTCTCCAAGGAAGCAGTCAAGAGAAAAGTGATGTAGAGCAACTGTTCACTGACATGTATGTCCAGTCATAGAATAAACATATCTGTATTACACATGCATATATGTTTAGGTGCATGACTTTATTCAAGTATTCATTTTAGTGCATAGATCTCCTCACAATTACATGATAGCCACTAACTTGAAATCCATTTCTTTGTTTTATCAAATTACCCAACAGAAACTTTCAAGGGCAGCCGCTTCAGAAAGCAATCCTGGAACTCTATAAACACAGCACACGTCTCTTATGACAACTCAGGCTACAGCAAGAGCTGGGAAACTCGGTGGCCTTTAATTATTCAGGATTTAATCGTGCAAGCATGTACAATCAATATTTGTTGATCTTAATCTGATTACCAGCTAGTGGTGTTCAGTGTCTCCATCAACAGGATAACAATATGACACAATTCATAGACCTTCCCTAGCTCTTCCAACAAGCCTATTGGAAGGGCTTTAATCAGCTAATGAACTCATCAACGGCATTTTTGGGAGCCAAGACACCTTTCTGCGCCCACCTTGCATGACCATAGTCGCCTGACATCTTGTGGCCACAGCGAACATGACAGCCTGTAAACCCAACATCTGCACGCAGGATGAGCAGCCTCTTTGAATGCTAATGTCAGCATTACAGTTAGAGCAAATACAAGACTGCTCAGACGATGTGTGACATGTAATTATTTCCTCTCATTAAAATGGAAGCTAGTCTTTTCTTTTTATATTTATGAGGCAGGTTGGAACATGTGGCTCAGTTCTTCTAAGGAAAGGAAGGAGGTCACTGTCTGAGCAGCACGTCTGGCTCCAGGGCAGCTCCCTGAGTCACGCAACACTTTTTTCCTGTGAAGGCGCCACCAGAACCACACGGTGGCTCTTGGAATGCAAAATCCAGAGAGTGACAGTGGTCACTTCCACTGAGAGAGAGGCTTTCCAGCTGGAGCTGTTAGAACAAAGAATGGAGACTGCTAGCTTTCTCTGTTATTTTATCCAGCTACCTCCAACCCCTCATCTTGTTCCTAGGAGTAATTCTGGAGCTGCTTTGCTAGTTATTTTCAGCGGATTTTTTAGTGTGGCCCAAGAACCTTCTCCCTCCCTCCCTCAGGTGGTGTAGGATGAAGTTCATGATAATACAGACAACCTAGGCAGCTACAGGGAGGGACACAGCAGCCAATACAGGCTCCATTGCAGTACTACTACCATGTAGTGTTGGGCCTCACAAACATTTTTGTTATAACCAAAAAACATGTTTTCAAAGCCAAATTCAGGGTGAAATCATAAAAGAGGACACCAATAAATGTGCTTCGTTTGGGGTAGGGGCTCTGAGTTACGCTGAAACAGCTTCCCTGATGCCCCTAGGATGCATAATCAAATCCAGACCTTGGAGGCCACAGCTGGAAGACAAGGGGAGCACTAGCTGGGAGTCAGAGGGCCCACATCTCCCTGTCATGCCTGAGCACCATTTACTAAGCCATTTTACTTCCTGAACCTCAGGCTTTTCCTATCTCAAACAGAGGGAAATAATATTTACTCCACAATGTTCCTGGGAACATTAAACAAGGCATTAAAATAAAAAGTCTTTGTAATTACTAGACAAATGATCCTGTCACCCTTGCTGGGTGGTCATAAAGGGCAGCCATGCAACGGAGAGGAACAAGCTCCAGCTGATGCCACGCGCTGTCATTCTGCCATGTCATATCCTGCCTTTGTTCCACAGGAACTCACCAGAAGTCTTGATTCCTAGATGTCGCAGAGGATCGCAGAGTAGCGAAGACACAGTGGAGGCTCTGAGCGTGGAACACGGCATCTTTGAAAACATATTAGCTTATTATCCTCACCTAGAAAGGAGGGCATTTTCTGTCACTATTCCTGCTCATGTCTGTCCTTCGTCTTTACCTGTGTTACAGCCAAATGAGAAGATCTACACGAAACATTCTAGAAGATGCTACTGGTACTGATGCTCAGAGAGGTTGCAACTTGCTCCGAGCATGCAGCCAATTCGTGACTAACCTTCTAAGCTGGGGTAAGAATCAATGTCTGTCATCACGCCAGTGTCCCTGTAACTGCCTAGGTTGCCTGGTTGATGTAAAGAACATCATCCCATGCTACTGGAGAGAGGGAGAAGGTTCTTCATCCATGCCAAAGAAATCCACTGAAAATACCTAGTAGGAGAACAGCTTCAGAATTACTCCTAGGAATAAGAAGAGGGGTTGGAGGTGGATACAACCACAGAGACATCTAGCATCTGCTTTCCTTGAGGATTTTACGAGGAGGGAATAGAATATTTCCTCTCTATTTGGAAGAGGAGCTCAATGCTTGGTGCTTCTGAGGGACAAGTTAAGCAAAGCATGAACCTTCAGACCTCAGGACCTGATGGCCACAGCGCCGTGCACGTGCAACGCTGCAGGACGAGGTGAGCAGGTGCTGTGTCGCCACCCCCACTGGCAGCTGGATGTCACCGTGTTACGGTGCAAGCAAACCAGAAGGGCTGGCTGGTCCCCTAGCACATCTTTAGCAAGTTAGAGTAAATTTTCAAGAAAAGGTGTGCAATTTCCAGTGGAGAATTTCACAAACATAGGGATGATCAAGAAAATAATGTAGTTAATGTTTAAATTTTAAAAATCTTTCATAATAAGACATATTGTCAATAATGATGGGATAAGCATGATCAAAGAAAGCAGGAATAGGGTAAGGATTTCGAGGGGGATTACAGCAATGTATCTTTTATTGTAGTAAGTTATTCATTTAAATACTCACCTTATTTTTTGATCACCCTGCTTAAGCAGTCCCGTATGTGGTCCTGACCTCAAAATACGAAATGAGTAGGACAGCCAGCCAACCAAGTCCTCCTTTTAAGCTGCAAGTAATGTGGTTCTAATATGCCATTAAAGATAATTTAAAAGAAAATGGATATTTAATTTAAAGATCATTTCTGGTAAGACTGAACCCTATCTTCACTGGTATTTGAAGCTATTATATAAACCACCAAAATCAGAACCACAGGCAATTTCATCTATTAACGGCGCGGACATTTGTGCCTTTTCTCTCATGCTCTGTAGAATATTTGCTATTTCTTTTATTTGAACCAAAAGGAGAAAAGGCTCAGTTGCAGAAATAGAACATGTTGCACTTGAATTCACTGGATTTTTTTTAACAGAGACTTCAGAGGCAGGATGATAAATGGCTAATAAGAAACAGGAGTGTCTAGGGGTGACAAGGAAAGGCCAGCTGTACCAGGAGAATTCAAGATTGGTGATAGGTAGCTGCTGTCTCTACCCTCAAAGAAACTATGGATTCATTTTTGAAGAAAATGTGTTGGGTCCAGGGGAACACTGGGGTAGGAGGTGGCTTCCTTGTGCCTGCGCCCTGGGACCCCTGTGTGAGGTCAGAAAAAGAACAACGGCGAGACCACGCTCCCAAATTAGTCATTCGGGCTGTTTGATTTGTTCCTGTGCCAGATGTTCCCTCATTGATCCCTGCCTGGCCCATCTGGCCTCTGTGAACAAGAGAGCGACAGAGCCAGCGACCGCCACTTCAGAAGCAGCCACCAGAGCGGGCTAACAGAGTCATTGGCAGGAGGCTTCCACCCGATTGGCTCTTCACTGTTTCCCTTAAAGATCAAGGGCGTTATGCAGACAGCACACCTGGCCACTCTCGGGGCCAGGCTGGGCCAGGCAGCCTTGATTCCTCTAGCTCCAGTGATCACCCAGGACCCTTCGGCCATTACCGCATTCAAAACAGTGCTCAATCTGGCCAGCATGCCTTCTGTCCCCACTGGTAACTCCCATCTGCTGTCCCCTGAGCTGAGCAGGGAAGAAGGGATCTCCTCTGCATGCTGGTAGGGGCAACAAGAGGCTGAAGGGCTTGGTCACCTGCGGCCTTGGCTGGCTTTTGTCCTTTTATTCTCTCAGCCTATCTCACGGCCATGGAGACATCTCTTTCATCTGCCCACATCATCCCATCCTGAAAGCTGTCTCTACCAGCTCTTGGCACTTGGCTCAGATTGCCAATCAAGAAAACATCCTGCAAGTTTTTAAACCAATACTGGGTGCCATCAGTGTACCCCCAGGGTAGGAAGTGTGGGGCGTGAGAAGTGAGAACCCATTAGGGCCTCATGGAGAAACCATGGATAAAAGTGGGCAGACACGGGTCCAGGAGCAGCCACAGGGTCTGGCTGGCTGCTGCATTCTCCCTTCATGATGTGGCTTGCTTCTGTTCCTTCCAGGATTTTTTTTTTGTTTTCCCAAAGCCATTTTGAGATTTTGTCACTTGGATTTAAGAGTCTTAGTCAAGAAGGAATACACCAAAAGAAACGGAAACAAGACAGGGCCTTGAATCACCATGACTTTGGAAGCCAACTCTCTGCTTAAGCAATTCTCCAAAGCTCAATTTCTCAGGTAACGTGTTTGCTGAGGTGGGGCGGCCACCCAGCATTTCCACCGTCTGTGGCTTAGCAGTGCCTTCTCTGGAGTTGTTACCTCAGCATTTGCCTCACTTGGCCATGATGTTAGATCTTCTCCATTGCTGTCACTTTTCTCTAGATTTTACAACTTAAACCTGAGACTCTCTTGAGGCTGGCAGTTTCCTATGAGGAATTTCTCGTCTGCATGGTTCACCACCTCTGATTCAGGACTAAATGTCTGGCTCTGACCTACTTCTCTACCTCCACTTCTGCCTCTCCTGCCTGGGGCCCTGGCTTTGGCCCTGATGATTGTGCTTCCCGTTGCTCTCAAAATGGCAGTTGTGCGTCCAGATAAAAATATTCCTAACTAATTTTAATAATGAGATCATCCAGCAATTAACCATTAGATGAGTAGGTTCTCAATTACTGATTTTTCAGTGATTAACCAAGATCCCACAAACCTAAACCAACATGGATGGATTGAAAAATGAAACTCAAAGAAAATACACAAAATTTAGCTTTCCTCTAGCATTGCTTTCCCGTCCCATGCAGTGGGCTAGCCCACTTACCGGAGACAAACTCTGTACCCATGAGCTACAGGACTGCTGTAGCAGCTGCTTTGGAAAGCCCTGTGCTCCCTTTATACTGACTTATGCTGAGCTGCTTGGTGTAGACCTCACTGTTCCCTGGATCGCCCCAGTATGTGACTTCCTATCTTGTTGATTGCTTGCATTGACTTACTTAAAAGTCTTTGTTTCCTGCACCTTTCCTCCATAGACTACCAAGTTCCCGAAGGTAGGAGTGATTCCAGCCTATTGTCATCACTGTGTTTGGTGCCTGGTGGAGTGCCAGTTGCCAGTAGGTGTTTTGCAGTTTTGTGTGGGAAATTAGCAGCAAGTGGCACAAGTTGAGACTCATGCCTCCTTTGCCTCCTACATCAAGCTTGTTGCTGCCTTTCTTAAACCTTCTGAGTATCCAGCAGTCTGGGCCCAGGCCCAGGAAGCCATGGCTTCTTCACCAGCTCCGTGGCTTCTCGGGGCCATGGGTTAGCAGGGTGTGGACCCCCATCCAGCCTTCCACTTTGAACTATTTGACATCAACCTCTATTTCCCTTACCTCTCATGTCTCTTTGTGGGTAAAGCTGTGCTGTTTCTGAGATTTACCAAGGAAAGACAAAACACCTGACTCACCACCACCATGATAGAAGAAGGGACGCAGCAGGCCACGAACGAGGAGGTATATTAGCCCAGGATCAGGGAGAGTAAAAGCAGTGCTATTGGCCAGGTTGGGATCCATTCCAGGTTCCACCATTTATTTGCTGGTCCTATTGTAAAGGAGAATTACCTATAACTACTAGCTCACATCACATTAGTCGTGAGGAGCAGGAAACTTAGAATAAAAACCAAAGCTGTGACCAGCCATGAAGGCTGGCTGAGTCTTAGCAGCTCTAACAGGAGGTAGGAAGCCACCAGTAGGTTCTTTCTTTCTCCTTCTCTGTTGATTTCCACGTGGCTTCTCTTTTACATCCTCCAGCACCCTCTGCATGCTGTCTTTCTCTCCTTCATTATCACCTCCAACCAACACACTTTGGCCACCAAGAGATGGAAAACCCGGCTACCACGTTCGTATCACTGTCTAACTTTCCATCTGATGATTAAGGGCTTGGTCCCCTCTCCCACCCAACGCTCAGGTGAGGTTCTTGTCAGCCTAGTTTACAGAAGATTCCCAAGGTGAAATTAGAGCCAGCAGGTCCCAACTTCGCCACTAGGAGAGTGGAGAGGGGAAGCGAACCATTTCTATTAAGAAAAGGTGGGGTTGCAGGGAAATAATAGGCACCACTGTTCCCCTGCTTCACTGTGGTGGTTGCAAAAATAATTGCTGTAGAACGTGAAAGCGCCTGGCTCAGCTAGACTGCTGCCTTGCTACTGGGCCAGGTCGACCAGCTAGCCGAGGGGCTCTTCGCCCTCTACTATTTGCCGTCCTTTTCTTTCTTTTTACAAGAAACAAAAACAACAAGAACCCTGCCTGGAAGCTCCTGACCAGGTGGAGCCCCTGCAGCTCCTGCCCAAGCCTGGCTGGGCTGGAACAGATCCCAGAAGGGTGCCACCCACCCCCTTCTCTGACTTTTTCCTTCTAAATTCAGGATTACTTAAAACCCTGTCAAGAAAAATACAAGACATTTCTTAAACTTTAGCCAAGTTACTTTTTAGTGTCACTAGACTTAAATACTCAAAGTTTACCTGAAATTCAAATTCAGATTCAACTCTGTGTTGTTTTATCTGGCAGCCCACTTCTGATCGAGGGTTCGCCGCCTGTTCTCCGTGGGGGGGTCCTTACTCCCCTCCCCCAACGCCCACACATCGCATCGTCCCACTCTGAGCCCAGCAGGCCCAGGGCCCAGAGGCCCAAGGGTGCCTTCTCCCCAGCTGCATCTATTTAGACCTGCTGGAAGCCTGCTGTAGTCTTGCCTGGGCTCGCCTCGACTCCCAGCCCAGCGCAGGCCTGTACTGGCCCAGCCTAGCCCCATAACAACTGCGCATTGACTCCAAATCAGCTGCCTTTACAGCCCAATCAAGCACCTTTTTTTATTCGCTAAGACTTAAACATAATCATTTACTCTTCCTTCCCAAGACTACATTGGATTTTCCTTCTCCTGTGAAAGGACGAGCAAATGTTCCAAGAGAAGCAACAACCAGGATGAGAGAAAGGAGCAAAGGAAGCTGAAAGGGGGAAAGTACAGTTGTCTACACACAGGATGGCGTGGATAGATGTGCCGCTGATTTCTGCTGGTCTACTGAGAGGAACAGTGAATGCTTACATTCTTTTTATTCTTTTTAATTTTTTTGATCGATTTTGCATGTTTATATCTAATTTGAAGGCGACAATATGCAATATAACCAACATTGTTGAATCCCTGTCATTTTGTTTAGTGAAATTCTGTATCATTTCCAATGCTTTTTAACGATTTTTTATTTTCTTTTTAAAAAAGATAAAAGATATGATTGTCCAGTAAGCCAGTAACCATGTAGTGCCTCTCATGATTCCATGTTGCCCCATCTTATGCTCCTTTACTTTCAATGGTAAATTCCAGAAAACCTCTTTGGACCCCACTTCCTGTCTCTCTTGGACCCTTTTTTAAAGCTGTATGTTATCAGTTCATGTTTGCAGCAGGGATGATGTGGGGGCGACGCACACGTGTTACACATCTCCACTCTTCTTACAAGTTCTTGCCCTCCTCTCCCTTTGTCACTGGTGTTCTTTGGGTTTAGTTTCCCAGGCTGCTCCACCCAGGTAAGAATGTGGTAACAAACGGAATTTGGAATTTTGAAGTTTGAAAATTGCCAGAGGTCCTGGATTATACCCCTGAAGAGCACCACAGTCTTCTAGGATAAGCCAAACTGTGTTATCTGACCCTGACTCAGATATCAGAAGATCTCAGACTGAAAGAGCTAGAGATTAACCTGCCTTAGATTCCGACATCACAAGACATGTCCCAGGCCTGAGAAGATCATGTTGTAAAAGAGTAAAAGGTGAAGAAATACCAGAGAACCCAGCCAGGGGGGTTGGCAGGCGTGGGAGAGAAGGCAACACCTGGCCAAGCAGCCACTGAAGACAAAACAAACATCTCTTAAGGGAGAGCCAGGATGAAAACCCTTGCGGTCACAAATGGAATGTTAGGCAATTGAATGCATCTTGGCATGGAGCTCACTTTGGTGGTAATCATAAGTATAAACATCAAAGGATTCTTTTCAGCGAGGGGAGAGAGAGAGGAAGTTAATTGAATGAAATTGTAGCGAAGCAGCTGAATTTTGTTTTGTCCTGGTGTTGCATTATTAGTTCATTATATTACTTATTTGGCACTGTGACCCTTGCTTAAAATAACCTATACAGAACGTGTGGTCTAGGGAAGCCATTCATTCTCCAAACAGAGTCCCAGACTAAGTCATCGGCAGCACCCAAGAGCTTAGGAGAAGCTGCCTGAGCCCCACACCCAGGGATGTTAACGATGGAGCCCTGTAGTTTCTGCGTTCCAGGCTGTGTGATTCTGATATCCTGCGCTATCACAGCCTCTCAGACACCACTGATGTGGTTCTTGTTGGCTGCCCTGAAATTCACCCCCCCAAAAGAGCAGGAGACATGAGCACTCAGTCAAGGTCCTTTTTAATGTGTCAGTAGGGCTCTTTATCTTCCTTCACATCAAAGCCCGCTGGGTCAGTCCTGTCAGTTCAACAAGAATCCCTGAGAAAATGTCCCTATAAGAAAGAAGGACATTCGGGCGTGGAGTTTCAGAGACTTCTGCCTACCGTCAGCTGGTTCTGCTGCTCTTGGTCCTATGGAGAGGCAGAGCACCGTGGTGGGGAGCTCGTGGCCAAACAAGAAGCAAAGAGGGAGAAGGAGATTGGGATCCCAATGTCCCCTACAAGGCCATGCCCCTGCTCATCTAGTTGCCTTTCACCAGGCCTCGTCTCTTCATCTCCATCGCTGTACAACAGCACTATATGTTGGCAACTAATCTGTTAACACATGAATATAATTCATGCTACGTAATTCATTCAAGATCTCAATAACAGTCAGCTGTGTTAGCACCTGATCCACAATCATTCAGCTAGTTTAGCTAGTGACCTATAAGCTGCTTCAGGAACCTAATCGTTGTCGCCTTACTATTTTTTCCTTTGTCTAGTGTCCCGAAGAAGGGTGACCAAGGGAACAAAGGTAGAAACCGTCACTCCTATGCTTGGCTACTTCTCCTGGAATTGATAAGGAAAATGGGTCCTGACTGCCACCTGATGAGTGTCCTCTTCTTCCCAGGTGAGGACTCCTAAAACGAGGAGGACAGCATTCCAAAAGCAATTTCCAACTTGTGGAAAACCTCCATTTTTGAATGAAATTTAAACCAATTTCTAAGATGTCTACATAGCCAGTCT
>PVKN010018988.1:0-16581 GCA_004027915.1 Capromys pilorides | reverse complement strand
TTTTGGGACCCTAATGGTTTTTAGTTCTTTGTAAATTTTAGATAGGAGACCTTTGTCTGAATACTTATTAGTTAAAATCTTTTCGAAATTTGTGGGTTGTCTTTTCACTCTGTTGGTAATTTCTTTTGACGTGAGAAAACTTTTTAGCCAAAGGAGGTCCCATTTATTGATGCTTTCAAGCGTTAAACGTGCATTTTGGGTTTTGTCCACCTTGTTCTTTTTTCTTTCACATTATTCCCATTATTTTTTAAAATTATTTCTCGCGCTCTTCTTAGACAAGATGGGGAGAAAATAATTGCATGGAGAGGCCGCCACTCTGCCATTTCTTCACAACAGAGCATGATTCGCATTTTCTAACTCAGCTGAGTTCGACAGGAGGACAGGCGGCTTGGGGGCAGGAGGCGTTGTGACGTGTCAGGGAATCTGCTACATGCTTTGCTATATAATCGAATCATTTCTCCCGGCAATCCTGGGAGTTTTCCCAACCTACCGTCCTGTCAGAGCAGAAGTGGGAGTCGGATGCCACACCATGTGGCGCCCGCACATACCCATGGGGGGTGGCACTGGGTCTGCCTGGAGGGGTCCTCCGCACCTCCTCTCTCCTGGCACTCACCTCGGGGCCCCTGACAACCCCATAACCACACTCCTGCCACTTTCCACATGCAAACTTCAACCGCGCCCTCCTCAGGTCAGGCTCAGACACACACTCAGGTAAGAAATTCAGTTTATACCTCAGCAGCGCACACTCGAGCATGCGGTGTGACACAGCGAGGAGCAGCAGGAGGTTCTGCCTTTCGGGGAACCTTTCGGGGATGGATCGCTGGACGGAGAACACACACAGGCAGAGTCATAAAGCCCAGCAGAGCGGCGTGTCCCTGTCGGAGCAAGGCAGAGGCTGGTGAGCTCAGGGAATCCCCACGGAGAGGCCCTTGCGGTGGGACAGGCGCAGACCTGAGGGCTGGCACGGAGGCCACCACGAGGGAGACAGAGCCTCCCAGGCTGGGATTAAGGGGCTGGAGGTGACTTCCCCAGGTCCGGAGAGCGCGTGGCTCTGCATCTCTAACAAACGCACTATAGATATTTTTAGCAGGGGCGAGAGGTGCCGGTGGACCAAGGATGGGCAGGGGTGGGTGCCCGCTCACAGCTGGGAGCAGAGAGGGCCCCCGAGCCACGGGCACTCAGGGGGCTGGGCAGAGCTAGGCTCGGGCAGCTTAGAGCCTTGGAGGGAGGGAGGGAGAGCGTGGATGGTGAAGCGGGCGTGAGGATGCGGCTGCAACCCCAGGACTAGCACAGGCTGGGGCAGGAGGACCGCAAGACGGAGCCCAGCCTGCGTCCACCAGGGACTCAGGAGGCCCCTGGTCCAAAGCAAAACCTAAGCAAGGCTCTAGGGCTTTACCCAAAGCTAAAAGGATGAAGTAGTTAGTTGTTTCGCAGTAGTGTTGAAAAGCACCCACAAGAACGGAAACAGAGATGCGGAGGAAACCCACAGATTCAAGGCTCGCTCAGAGATCCAAAAGGCGGGGACCACGCCCGAGGCTCCCCCAGGACTGCTTCTGGGCAGCCGGAGGGGGCGCGGGGCTGCTAACTACTGTTTTCCTGGTTGTCTGTTTCCATGGTGATCGCTGTTTAGATCCGTCTCCATTTATCTTCCATCATGAGCTGGGGTGGAGATGCCACTTTTCAGCACCAGAGAGGTTTTTGGCTGATGTTAAATAAAAGGTGGAAAGTGATCTGTTTGGGATGAAAAAGTAGATTTACAAGAGCGTAGCAAGCCAACCTAAGTACAGTCACTTGGGTTTGTCGGGACATAAGTTAAATGATTAAAAGCATTCCCCGCTTACAAGAAAAAAAATACCACTAAAGTGCAACTGTCCCCCAGCACCACAGTGCCGTTATTTATTTAATGTTAAGGCGAGTATGACCACCTTCTGGCGTCTAATCTATGAATAATGTAAGTTATTCTTCCATGTGTGGGTCAGAGTCAGGTATCTGAGGTGACAGGTTTTCTTAAACAATCTGGTTTTCAGCTATGAATCTTGATATGAACGCGACAGCCAAAATAATGTGACAAAGTGGTCCCTTGTGTCAGGTCTGAGGGCAGACCCCCAGAGCCCCAGCATGCTCCAGAGAGCCCTGAACAGGGAACCCAAGGGCAGAGGGGAGGTGACCCGAAGACGCAGTGAATGCTTACATTTAACATTGTGTTACAGTCTGAGACACATCGCCAAAAACAGGGAGATGAGTACGGTTGAGCCCAGGGGGAGCCCGGAGGAGTCCTGGGCCTCTCGAGGACAGCGGTGACACCATGCTCACTACAACACATGGTTAAACTTGATGTCACCCACGTTACAACCGCTCCTCATTACAGCAGGTATCTATCAAGCAAAGCCACGACGTGAGGTCCTCACTCAGGTTCTCCTCCACACGTGGCACCATGGCTCTTCCGCACAGTCAGAAGGACCACGGAAGGTCAACATGCTAGCTCATGCTGGGCCCGGCGGCAGGCAGGACGGCATCACCAGGACATCAGGAAAGGGGATTGCCAGAGCTGGGCCAGCGAGGGGCTCCTCGAGCTCAAAGGGAGAGGTCATCTTCTGACAGGAATCGATAGAAATGTAGCTTTTATTGTAATACACTGTCAGTGTAAACACTGACCGACTTTTTAAATTACACATAAGAAAGGAAAAGTCCCGCCCATTCCGGACCATCTGGTCTTCCTAGCAGTGGCTAGGTAGAGCTGACCTTAACATTTTGATAATCTAGGAGAATTAACTTCTTTTCAAAAAAATGGAAGACTGGTACAAGGGGAGGAGCACCTGGAACCGACGTGAAATGACAAGCTGGAGGGGAGGTGGACTTGCAAATGTGCCCCAAGAGCTCGCGGTGACATCCAAGTTGGTGACAACCAACCCTACCTGCCTCATGATTGGAGCCATGGCCAAGCTGGACCACATGCCTGGACTCCCAAGCCGCCTGGGCTCCATAAACGCAATGTGTAGAGGGCCCTCACATCAGAGGGCAGAGGGGCCCCAGACAAACTGACAGAAGCGCACAGAGCCACCACGACGGCAGTGACCCGCAGACCTACTAAAGCTGATCTGGAAGAACTGTCATCGGTGGTAGAGATGCACAGCCACCAGCCCAGCCCCACCCCCACCCCCTATCGCATCCCAGGCAAGAGCAGGGTGAGCAAGTCACCCTGGACCTCAGCTAGGTTTAGCTTCTGTTTTGGGCTTAGCCCAAAGTAACTGCCACGCCTCATGCCCTGTAGGACGCTGACACCAGGAGGGCCGCGGATGCCTGGGGCAGCACGCTGAGCCTGCAGAGCCCGGGAGGAGCTGGCAACAGAGGCTGTGTTCTCTCTCAGTGCTCAGGGTCTGACTCCCACATCGCGTTTCACTAATGCTGCCCTCTCCAGGCCCAGCAGATGCACATTAGACAGCTTCGCCTGATGATCTAATAATTCGTTTTGATGCCGGGCATTATTGCCTCACAAGAGAATCTAGAAGAAAAGCTTCAAGTGCGGGGTGGGTAACACTATGGGCAGTAAGGCAAGGGCTTCAGCTAAGTTCTCTCATCAAAAATGGGCTTTATCTGCTCAGTGGCATTTGAGGGAAATGGGGATTTCAGAAGAAAAGGAGCTGGCCTCTCAGACTAAGATGTCAGAAATGAGGTGTGTGTTCCAGATAAGACACAGAGAAGCCGCCTTTGGGATTAAAAACAAGCTGGGTAGGGGAAGACGGGGATTCCAGCTTCATCTCTGTCACTAATTAACGGTCCGGCTGAAGGCAAGGCAGTCGCTCTGAGTTCCACCCCCTCGTCTAAGCAATAAACGAGCCCCACCGCAAGGCAGAAGGGCGCGGTTCTTCCTACGTTCGCCGTCCACGCATTTTGCTAAGACGTAAGCAACAGCAACTTTTCTGGGACCTTCTCTGCCCACTTAGCAGGATGGATTTGTTCAGATAAAATCACTTTTGACTCAGCTGAACACTCACAAGCTGTAGCAGCAAAGCTGCTCCGCTGGATCCGCTCATGCGTTTCACTTACCACACAAGTTGGTGGATGCGTGGCCAGCAGAGTGAACGCTCAAGGGGGTTGAGTAACCGCCACGGCTCGTGCCCTGTAGGACGCTTACACCAGGAGGGCTGCGGATGCCTGGGCCTCCTGGGGTAGCACGCTGAGCCTGCAGAGCCCTGGAGGAGCTGGCGACAGAGGCTGTGTTCTCTCCCGGTGCTCAGGGTCTGACTCCCACGTCGAGTTTCACTAATGCTGCTTACTGGTGAGGCCCAGAGTCCTTTGGCGCAGTGGTCCAAATGCAACGGAAATGTGGGGTTCTCTGCGAGTCTCCAGTGTTTCCTGGCCTGATTCAGAAACCATTCACACTTCCAAACAGCAAGTCTCTGTCCCCTTTATCCTCTTGACACTCTTGACCTACCCGGCTCCAACAGGGCCACCACCGGTCACACGTGCCTCAAGAAGTCCACTTCAACTACTATGCCATGGGATTCCGAGCTCAGGGCCTAGGTGCTAACAGCCAAATCTCAAATGCCCAGTGGCCATGAGCACTGCCTGGGAGGGCACAGCTGAGGACCACCCTGTCACCACGGAAGCTCCTCGGGGTGCCAGTGCCTCGCCCTCACCTTCTGCAACTCCAAGAACCTCCTTCTCAGTTTTAACCTGTGGATACAACAAAGGTGTGCATCGGGAAAGCAGAACCTTGGATAAATATTTTAATTGTAAGTTTATGGAGACATCATGAGATGGATACATGAATTATGAGCTCAATGTGGCGGTCATGAGTTTCCAGACATTTAGAGTATAGCCAACTGCTAAAGAGCATATATATATACACACACACATCGGACTCTGTATTGAAGCATGTGAACAGTGTGTGTGTGTGTGTGTGTGTGTGTGTGTGTGTGTGTGTACTGGCTGACTGGCTGTGTCTGTGATAATCCTATCAGAGATAATCTATAATTTGAAATGATTTACCTTCTTAATGATTTAACTCTGTAAATGAAGTAACACAGACTGTACAACTGGAGCCAATGGAGCACGCCCCTCCATGTGTGTGAGCCTTGGCACACCCTAGGGCCAACCCCCCGGCCCTTGCCCCGAGGTTCCCTACCCAGAGGTAGGGATAGGGTGTGTGTGTTCCAGAGCCTTTCCTCAGTTACGGGAGGGGACACCTGCAGCAGACACAGCCTACCCCCTCAGCACCCTGCCCCTCGAGTTGTTGGTTGGTTCTGAAGACACAGTGGGAGGGCCTGGCGTCCAGCACAACATCTTGAAGGCCTAAACCCAGCATGCTCAGTGCTGGTCCCATCTCCCTCTGTGGATCCAAGCTCCAAGAGCATCATCGCCTGGTTAACACTCTGGGGCTTTTCCTTACCACTGCATCTATGTCCAGTTCTTCATTCATGGAGCACAAGAACCTAGAGTCCCATCCAAGACCCTGTCACCTACGGGAACAGAATTGTACTTTAGTAATTTCTTCAGATGTCATTTGCAGAACACCAAGTGCTCTTAGCAGAGTAGGTGCAAGTTCAACTCAAGTAAACCTTTATCCTAACACTTGGGAGGCTGAGGCAGGAGGATCCGTGCGGGTTCAAGACCAGTCTGGGCTACAAAAGTGAACTCAAGGCCAGCCTGAACTGCATAGTGAGACCCTGTCTCAAAAAGACAAAAAAATAAAGTAAAATAAAATAAACCTTTAAAAATTGTATACATATGGCTTGTCTGTCGTAGGCATTCACACTGCCGCTGCCTGAACTCTCATACCAAAAGTCTTTCTTTTTATTAAGAAAAGACACATTATACAGAAACAGACACAAACTGTCCAGTGTGAAGGAGCATGCGTGATCCAAGCTCATCAGGATGCGACAGGGGAAGAAGCAGCCCCGTGTCAACATGGAAGCTAAGTAAGAAGGACTCAGAATAAAAGCAAATAAGCAAGCAGTGTGGGCCACCATCAGGGCCTTTGCAGTTAGCTTTTGATACTCAAATGCTAAGGGGGGAGTTTGTAAATCATTTATTTATTTAGTAGTACAGGGTCTCACTACATAGCTCCAACTCCTAGAGATCCTCCTGTCTTGGCTTCCCCAGCGCTGGGATTACAAGCGCATGCCACCACACCCAGTTTCGGTGACAGCACAGGGTGGGACCAGCATGGCATGCAGTATGGGGGATCCAACCTAGGTCCTTGCGCTTGTCAGGCAGGCACTTAGACCACTGAGCGATCTCCCCAGCCCACAGAAAAAGTAAGGTTTTGATGATGATTTTGGAATGCTAGCATTGTAAACTGGACCCATACAGAATTCCATAACAATGTTCTGAGCATTTAGCTCTCACCGGCCCAGAATTAGATATATTTAAAAAGAAGAAAATTAGGGCTGGCCAGATAGTTCAGCAGACTGAAGCGCCTGCTCGGACAGAGCGCAGCAGCTGGGGTTTGACCCCTGGTGTGCCATGCCAGCCCTAGCCCCAGGGTCTGCTGAAATGGTGATTGAGATTGGGCATCGTGGCAGTGCACACATGTAATCTCAGCACTGGAAGGCTAAAAACAGGAGAAACACTACAAGTCCAGTCTACATGGTGAGACCATGTAGACCCTGTACCAAGTACAAAAGAGAGAGAGAGAGAGAGAGAGAGAGAGAGAGAGAGAGAGAGAAGAAAATTAGCAAGCAGTTTGTATTCTCTTCATTGTTTTGTAACTTACAATGCCCAAGTTACTGTCACATTTCACGCAGTCACCGTCCCCAACTTAGCAATGGCTCAGCTGCCAAATCTTCCACTTTGCGGCCCAGAGGTGACTGACAGTGAGGAGTCTCCCAGGCAGAAGCAGCGCATTGCTCCCCTGGGCGCTGGGCAGCGACAGGGACTGCGGTCTCCTTCCTCTCTGCCACATCCTGGACGGCGCACCCTGTGCTGGGGAGAGATGTGCAGTAGCTCACACGCCCTCCTCTCGCCCACCAGCAGGGGCCATGGGCAGCGCCCCCTCACGTGAGGCAGGTTCACCCGTGCTTGGTGAGGCACGTGTAGCCCATGCAGAGTCGGGGTCAGACCACGGGGCGCAGAAGTAACAGCTGTAAGGCCTGTGGGCCTGGCTTTCCTGACTCTGCCCAGCCATTCAGCTGCAGCGTTCCTTTCTTCCAGGGAGAAGGCAGGACCTGCATGGGATGAGTTTCCCAGGCTCTGTGGAGCCAACTCTTACACAGAAAGGTGGGGGCAGCTAGAGGAATATGTGTGAGATTTATGGCTGTCCAGGGGAAATGGGGGCCTGGTTTCCATGACCTCCCTTGGGCCACAGGGATGGTACACTGCATATCCGGCCTTGGGGAGGAGAGAGGGGTGAAGGGCGGGTGGGCAGACAGAAGGCTGTCAGAGAGGTGCACTGCTCTTGAGGCCGCCTGCAGGGCTCACGCTGGGGGGTCATCCCCAAGGCCCCACGCTGGAGCCTTTCACGTGTAAAGTTTGCAGTTCGGGAGTGCTGGTCATGACACAACTCCACACAAGGTCTGATAGCAGCTAACTGACCTGCTCACATGCACACGCGGGCTGGGAGCTGGCACTGAAATTGCTCCCAGGGCAGGCAAGGTGGGGGCGGACCCAGTGGCGGCTCTGCCCTCCTAACGGGCCCCTCGCCCCTGCTCCAGTCTCTTACTGGCGAGTTTTCACTGTGTCTGGTGAGAAGACAGGCTCTGCTTTCTTTCTTTCTTTCTTTCTTTCTTTCTTTCTTTCTTTCTTTCTATTTTAGGGAAGGGTCTACAGGGTGTTCAGGGTCTCACTACTAGATCAGACTCGTGGTGATTCGCCTGTTTACAGCCTCCCAATAGCTGGGATGGCAGGCGCGCGCCACCACGCCCAGCCTCAGCACTTTCTTATTACAGAGCGACTTCCCTTTTTCATTTTGTTTTCTTCAAAAGGTTAATTCATAAGGAAACCCAATGAACGAGTGACTGCTCCTCCAACAGCACCACAGCCCCGTCTCAGCCGAGCTCTCTCTGTGGCAGACCTTTTCCCCTACTTCTTCACTTAAGGAACTCATTCCATTGGGAACGGAACATGCTGGAGTTGGGCTGTAAAAGTTGTTTTTAAAACCTACAAACACTTAATGTTTACTTGTTTGACTAATCTTACATAGCTATATCAATCTAAACAGATTTGATGATGAACATATGCAGTACAACTATTGTTAAATTTTTCTCATTTTGAAAATCCTGTACTATATATATTCTTGCTTGTTACTGTTTTCCTATCTTTGTGTCTCCTATTTTTACTCTTTAAAATTTAATAAATAAATAAATAAATAAAACCTGCAAACACTTGCTTTTAGAAAATACGGAATTGCAAAGTAATAACACATGAAACAAATGATCTTAGCATTACATAAATGGGGGCGTCCTTCCCCGAATACTGATGGAGTTCTCCCTTAATATCCCAGAGCAACCGCTTGCAAGATACCCTCCACTTCTCAGCTCCGGATTCTCCGGTCCTTTGTAGAAAACGCTGTCCCATCTGCCTGGCCAGTGACAGGCCCCGGCACACTTTGTATCTTTGCTAGGTTGCCTGCGATACCTACCGACAGGTACATGCCATGTAAGAGGCTGTTACACGCAGCTACTTTGAGCGCTCGGGACAAGAACAGAGCGTCTGCCCTTGCTCGGCGCAGACTCGAGGCTTTACGTCCTTTTCACTCACGCTCGGAGAAACCCTTAAGCGCGGAGCCCCTCAGTGCAAAGGGCCGTCCCGGTGACCTTTGCACCCAGCTTCTCTTTCCTTCCTTCCTTCCGGCAATGTCTGCATGGCTCCCTCGCTGACAGCAGACCCCACGGGCTAAGTGCCCACGTGGTGATCGCAGCCCGTGGAGACCCCCTGACACAGGGCGACCCAGGCTCCGGCTGCTGACTCACTGTGCGGGTCAGGGTGAAGCCGCGGTGGAGAACGGAACCAACAGGGGGTGGACACGCGTGGGGTGCCAGCTGCGGAGGGGTGGGCTGGGCCCGGCTTCCTAGCCCCAACATTCTGCTAGGGGCAGCCGGCCTCTGGCACAGCTGGCCTCTCCGAGCTAGGATCCTCACTTACCTGGAGGCTGAAGACCTTCAGCAGGCCTGCAGAGCACACTGCCTATGGACGATAAGTCCTTCCCAGAGTCCCCTATGCAAATCTTTACAAATTATTTTTTTAAACTGACAAGTATTGTAACAGAGGAAAACTGTCCTCAAACTCTCCCATTTGTAATACTGCAGCGAGGCAGTGGCGAGATTCTGCTATCATTAATAGGCGCATTGTTAAGTGAATGATAGAATATGAAAATCTCGACAAGCGGACAGAGCCAGAGATAAATGTCCTCATCCAGGCTAGCTGGAACTCTTGAGAGAGAACCACATTATAAAATCCTTTAATTCAAAAAATTTCATTTCCAGGGCCTAATACTGTCAGAAAGACAAATAACCTAGCTCAGAGAGAAATACAGACACAGAGGGCCATACTTATGGCCTGGCCCAGGGCCCCCCCGCATCCCTGTGGGGAGGGGGAGGGCACAAAAGCCCCGCTCTGGATCCGCTGCGAGAAGCGCCCCTGAGCCTCGCGGAGTGCTGGGTGCGGGGTGCGGAGGAGCCCCTCTCCTGTCCCCGGCCTTCGTGTGTCCCCTGTGCTACTCGGCACAGGCTTCCTTATTCTTTCAGTAGAGTGAGCCTAGAGACCCAATTCCGTGGGCTCCGGGTGGAGAGGCTGCCCTGAGCGCTCATGGACCCAGGCCTAGGACCACCAACAGGTGGGAAACAGGGAACGTGAGGGCCCAGGGTGGAGGCTGTGGAGGGCCCAGGATCTGGTCAGGTTGGTGCCCCGCCAAATACACCTCAGAGTGGCACACTAGGCAGCAAGCACCTAATCTCATAGCTATAGAACCCAGAAATTGCAAGACCAACGTGCCAGGAGTGCTGGTGTCTAGTATACCCCACTTTCCTCATTGTATCATCGCATGACAGAGAACAGAGAGAACGCACTTTGTGTGCCTCTGGCAAAGGCACTTTCCCCAGAACTATGAGAGGCTGCCAAAGGAGGCTCCCGAATTTGAGCCCAGCCTGGACAACATTGGGCTTACTGAGACCTTGGCTCAAAATTTTAAAAAAATTAAAAAAGAAAGGGCCGGGAGATAGCTCAGTAGTATAAGCACCTGCCTGGCAAGCACAAGGTCCTGAGTTCAATCTCCAGTACTGTAAAAAACAAAAGCAAAAAACGAAACAAATTTATAAAGAAAATTAAAAGGTCTGGGAATGTAGCTCAGTGCAAGTTCTGTCCTCAGTACTAAAATAATAAATAGCACTAACTCCATTAAGGGGCTCCATCTTGTGACCTAATGACCCCCCACGGTCTCTGCCCATCCTGTACCCCACCAGGGACTCACGGATGTGGGGGACGCAAGTCTGAGCCTGCGGTGTTGCGTCCACCTCCACACACATGGAGGGAACCATCGCTCTAGAAATGGCCGACCCCGGGAGGCTCCTCGTGGTCACAAGGCCCCAGGGGCCCAGGCAGCCCTGGGACACAGGAAGCAAAGGGCAGTTCCCGTATACACAGCACGAGTCCTCGCTCCATCCCTGCATTGGGAAGCACCACATCTCTGAGGCCCACACAGCGTGGAGCAGGCGGTGACACACTGAGGACACAGGCCCTGCAGATGGATGGGGACCCACACAGGGCCAGCCTGTCGACCGCAAGTGTCCTCACGCTACCAGAAGTTGGGCGACAAGTGCCTTCCTTCCACTGTTCTCCTTTCACTGGCCAGGGGACCTGAGACTCAGAGAGTGTGGAGCCCAGACAGAAACCTGCACCAGGAGTGGAGTTTGCACCACACCCTTAGCTGGCCCTGGGGTTGTTCTAACAGCAAAGTGGACCAGAAGATGGCCGGGCCTCTCTGCTCCCATGAGCCCAGCACCCTTGGAAGCTCAGGCTGTCATGAGCACATGTGGGCCAGGAGGGCACTGACATCCAGCGAGTCGTGGGTCTGGGCGAGACCAAGGGCCCAGCACCCAGAGGAACCTAGCCCCACAGTGCCCTAGGCCCACCTGCCCTCTCTGACCATACACACAGGCTGAAGGGAGGCTGCGGTGATGGGCAGGAGTCCGTAGCACACCCCTTCCTGCTGCTGCCCATCAAAACCCACAACTCCACTGGGTACAGTGGCACACACCTGTCATGCCAGGACTTGGGAAGCTGAGACCAGAAGATCCCAAGTTCAAGCCCAGCCTGGTCAACTCAAGGTCTTAGCAAGACCCTGAATCAAACTAAAAAAGAGGAAATCAGGATGTCACTCAGTGTGAAGGTCCTCAGTTTAATCTCCAGTACCATATACACACGCACACACACACACACACACACAACATGGCCTACCAACTAACAGTCCCTCAACCTTTCTTTGCCAACCTAAGTGGAAAAATCCCCACAAACCATGGCTGAGTGCCTCTCTCACTTTGACCCACGCATGCCCTGGGAGTATGCAGAGGTGGTAGAACACCAGAGCCACGCAGGTGGGCAGGGCATGGCAGTGGCCACACCGAGGTCAGGAGAGCTGCAGGCTGCCTGCCACGGAGCGGTGTGCAGCCAGTATCCCGGGGTCCTCAGGCTGCCAGTTGATTGGCATGGGCTGCAGCAGAGGACCAAACTCTCACCGAGGGTAGAGCACCCTGAAGGTCAGCAGGGAAACTGAGGCTGAGCCCCAGGGGAGCTCTCTTGAGCAACCTGGGGGGTGGGGCTCTTCAGCACAGGTGCAGCAGTGACAGGAGGTTTCTGGGTACCACTAAACCCTCAAAACCCAACAAGAACCTTAAGCGGTTCCGTGCTCAGGAATGTACAGGATTGTGGTAAGCCTTTGAAATCAGAAAGGTGGGCTCCCAGAATGCTTCAGGGTCCCCAAGTGACTGCAAACAGAAAAGATAGAAAACATGGCAAGAGCAAAAACATACACTTATATGGACAGGATGAATTAGACAACAGTCCTAAGAATCTCCAACAGGTTTTTGACACTGAGCATTGTAATGTGTAAGACTAAAACCATGCTTGGAATGCTTGTCATTCTGGTCTTTTAGATGTGTGCTGCTTCTAATGCCATACCGGTTATTGCTATACTCTCTCTCAAGTAAATGTCTTTTATTTTTGCTTGCTTTAAAATGTTTTTCAGGGCTGGCAAGATAGCTCAGCGGTCTAAAGCACCTGCTTAGGCAAGTGCACTGGGTGCCAGGTCAACCGTTCCCCTAGGGTGGGTTGAGCTGGCCACAGAAAGAGAGAGAGAGAGAGAGAGAGAGAGAGAGAGAGAGAGAGAGAGAGAGAGAGAAAGAAAGAAAGAAAGAAAGAAAGAAAGAAAGAAAGAAAGAAAGAAAGAAAGAAATGCTTTTCAGCCAGGCCTGCAGGCAGGAGCTTCCAGCGGCAGTCGGCAGGGCTGCGTGCCCAGGAGCTGGAGCCAGCAGGGCCCCAGCTTCCTAGTTAGTGCTGACAGCCAGAGCTCTGCCTCGTTGCTGTCTATGCTAGCTGGACCCTGACTATGCTAGCAGGGCAGAAAAAGGAAAAGCCCTGGCCCACACGGTCCTGCTCAGTCACCCGAGGTCATGTCGTTGCCCAGGGCTCAAAGGGTCGGATTATTCTTAACTATCACAAATTACGAGCCTGACATTACCTGTGGGTTTGCGGGACTCTGCCAGTGAACTCAGCTGTAAAGGATGGTAAAGGTGGCCCAGAAGCTGAGGTGGCAAAGGCTGATCACACAGTAGCAGGGGATGGGCCTCTCCTGGGGCCGGGCAGGCCACCGAGCCAAGAGCTAAAATCACCCTCCGAACAGGGTAACACACACATTTTTGCCAGCAATCCTGCGAAAACTCAGGAAACCAGGCTGAAGGTGGAATTAGATTTCCTCCCTCACGTCAGAAAGGAGACAGGTGGGGGCTGCACCCCTCAGGCCTCCATCGCCCTGACAGAGTCCCACCCACCAACCTGGAGGCAGCAAGGGCTGACCCTGGTGTGGCCTGCAGAGCTCGTGCTTGGGCCTGTGGCATGAGGACGCTGCTGGTGGCCGCTGGCCCTGCGATGGCCGGGAAGCACAGGGCTGGCTACAGCAAGAGGCCACGGGCTCTGATGGTCACGCCCGGTCACTAGCGCAGCAGGGGGCTGGAGCGTGTGCGCGCAACCTACAGACTGCCGAAACCCAGCGACCACGGCTCCTGGCGGCCGCCCGGAGCAGCACGTGGGAGCCAACACAAGTGCACGCAGGACCTGGCATCTGATGCCAGGCTTCTAGCAGGAGACCTCGGGAACCCGAGGGATGAGCTGTCCTGCAGACTCAGAGGGCAGCCACCAGCAGTGTCCTTGGAGGCAGGGAGGAACCGGGGCCGCTGCCACCTCCCTCGCTCGGGCCACAGTCCAGTCCTCGTCCCTCCAAGTGCGATTCGCATCACAGCACCCTCTTCTCCCTGGCCACTGCTTTTGTGCCACTTCTGTTTATTCCTTCTTTGTTCTTCCCTAAGACAAGCAGCAATTCTTCACCTTCAGCCACCCTCTGGACCGCGTCATCAAGTCGGACAATGAGATCCCAGAAGGCACGCCCATCCCAGCTCTCTGGGGACGCCGCGCCCACCTGACCAGGTCCCATGCCAAGGCATCCTCCTCCAGGGGACCCTGAAGGTGCACACTCGGTGTGCATGGGGTCTCACTGCGACCTTCTGGGCACTTCCTGACCACCTCGCTCCCATTCCCTAGTGCCCCTCCCACAGCACCAGAGACTGGAGGAAGCGAGAGCTTCGCGGGAGGGTTAAGGCCGAGACCACAGCAAAGGCCAGCTGGGCTGTGCAGGAGCCCAGGCAGATGACCCGGCAGCCTCCATGGGGGGTTTCCAGGGCAGCTGGGGACAGGTTTTGGAGGCTATGAGGTAATCGGCAGCGCTGTTGCTGCAAACAGGCCTCCAGCCGGATGTCGGGGTCCCCATCTCAGAAACGTGAAGGCTAAAGACACCTTCCTGACCTCACCTGGGGATGTGAACGGTCAATGTAGAAGCCACAGGGTCCCTGTTGCCAAGGGGGGCTACATCCTGTAAAATCTAGAGGGACATGGACATGGATGCCTGAGAGCAAAGGGGGAATAAAAAGAACACGTGACCCTGTAACAGAGACGCCTGCCTGGGTGCCAGCACCAACTCCTCAGCGCGGAGCTCATTTTGCATCACAAAAATATAGTAATAAAAAATTCAAACATATGCAGATGGGCAGAGAGACAGACAGGCAGATGGAGAGACAGGCAGACTGAACAGTAGCCACACAAGCGCACTTGGAAGCACGGCCCTGCATCTGTGCATCAAAGCTAGACAGCCCAGGAAGCAGCAAGGGCCAGCCAAGGTCCCCCGGGACATAGACAGTCCTGGGAGGCCCAAGGGTTGACCCAAGAGGTTCTGGAGATGAAACATTGAGGTCGGATTGTTTGGGATTAGGATCTGTTCCAGCGGGGTTCTCTGATGGCAGAAGGGAAACAGACGGGTATGTAGCTAAGTAAAGAAAGCGACCCTGGAGTGTCTGAGAGGAAATCCCCTGGAAATAGGTGCGTGGGCCAGAGGACTGCAGGAATCTCTAAAACCCTTGGTCACTGTGGGCCAGTGGCAGGGAGGGACTCCAGGGTCTGCAGATGTGGGCCTTTGAGTGGCTTGCAAGAGCTCTGAGAATTTCAGGGGAATTCAGGTAGGAACTGCAACTCCTCCCGGCTGTGGGTTTGAGGAACATGGACGCGAATGCTCAGACGCATCTGAAGGACACTGGGAACATGGGTCTTCAGAGTAACCTGGTTCCCACCTTGACAGTGGGGAACAGAGCCCTCTGCAAGGAGGAGGAAGCAGAGCAGGGCAGTCTGCATGACAGTGGGAGCCCAGGGGGTCACGGGAGGAGGGCTCCCTGAAGGAAGCTGCTCAAAGCAAGGCCAGTTGAGGAATCTTCCAAAGGAAGGGTTTAGGTATCACAGACAAGCACTGAGCCCCACCCTGAAAGTGTCGCAGCCAGAGTCACCAAAGACCTTAGGGCCATGGCTCCTGTCTGTTCCTGGGGACGAAGTGCTCGGTGGATATTTTAAGGTCACTCAGAGTTTAAAAAACAGCGCTCCTTTGGGTCAGCAGTCACACGTACTCCCCAGGTCTGGGCACTCGCCGCACTTCCTCCTCCCAGCAGCAGCGCTGTCTGACAGTCCCGTGGGACAGAGCTGAGACCGACACCCACGTGGAAGGACGTGAGCCGCTGCGCCTGCTCCATCGCAAGCCAAACAGCTCCGTCCTTCAGCTTCCTCATGCCTTATGGCAGGACGCAATACCTGCCGCCCGCGACTTGCAGAAGGGTTATAGGACTCGGCTTCCAGGGGCTCGGCCCAGGGCAGGCTGCTGCAAAGAGGCACTGTGTAGCAAAGGCTTCTGGTGCAGAGGCTGCTCAACCTGCTGCAGCCAGGGAGCAGAGGGAGGAGGGGGCACCGGGCACAGTCACGCCCCCTTCCAGGGGACATCCCAGGGACCACTCCAACCAGCCCCTCCGCACCAGTCAGCTAGAGCATCTCCAAGATCCCATCACCTTCCAGAAGCCCCAGCAGGCTTCTGAGGGCCATTTTGGGTTTGTTTCTAATATTTTTTTTAATCTTTCATTTATTTATTTATTTGGTGCAGGGTCTCACTACACAGCTTGGACTCCTAGTGATCCTCCTATCTCAGCCTCCCCAGCTCTGGGATTATAGGAGTGTGACACCACATCCAGTTTTGGTGGCCAGCAAGGCGCGCACGTAATTCTGGTATCGGCATGACATGCAGTACCAGGGATCAAACCTGGGTCTCTGAGCCTGCCAGGCAGGTGCTTAGACCACCAAGTTATCTCCCCAGCCTCTGAGGGCCATTTTATGTCTCAAACACAACGTATTTTTAACACAATTTTTTTAAGTTTTCATTGAGAAGTCACCAGTCAGAACTGCCCACCATAGCCACACCTGAGCCCACACGGCACAGTGACAGCCATCATCGATGCAGCTCATGGCACCCTCACCCACTGTCCAGCCCTGAACCCCATAGCACCCAACGCAAGCAAGCGCGAGTCTCCTGCTAAGCTGGTGAGGAAGGACGTGCCGCAGTCATAAAGCTGCCCAACATCTCCTGACTTGTGCATCTCTGATTGTACGTGTGCTCGGGTGTGTGTGTGTGTGTGTGTGTGTGTGTGTGTGTGTGTGTGTGTTTCTAAAATTCATCGCCAAAGCCCTTCCAGCTGTAATTTGAAATAAGATGGGGAAAATCTCCCCGCATCTGAACCACTGTCAAAGCGCTGGAGCTGGTCACGGAAGACATGAACCCTGGAGAACAGAGCTGGTGCTTCCTACCTGTTAAGTCGCCCTCTCCAGACTGAGTGGACCTTCCCTGCCTGTCCCCGTGCCAAGCACCAGCACAGGGAGCAGCAGCTGTGACCTCCGCCTCCCAAGGGACCATCACTCTCCCAGAGAAAGTGACCGCAGCTCTGCTATCTGCTTATCAGCAAATGCCTTTCCCAAAGGTTGCTGGTTCCCCAGTCTTTTTTTTCTCCCAGT
>PVKN010018987.1:0-16583 GCA_004027915.1 Capromys pilorides | reverse complement strand
GTAGAAACATAAACAAGATGCAGTAGGCCAAGGAGTGCGGGTAGAATGTGGAAATACAAGAAGTACAAACATGCCATCCAAAGTCTAGCTATGCACAGTGAATCTGCATAGCAAATTTGGGAATATAAAAGTCTTTTTTTTTTTTTTTTTTTATAAGGGAGTCACCAGTAGTTCTAACCACTTTCAAACAGTATGTAAGGGTTTTGCATAATAAAGGTCTCCACATGACTATACGTGTTGCTCTGGAAAGGAATGGTTTGTCAGGAAAGTTTCTGTAGATAAATTCTACACCAATCCCTTGAAGAAGCTCTGAAGAAAATAGAGTTACAAGATGTGCCTGATCGTTTCATTTATATGTTCATGGTCTGGAAATGATAGTTGATTATAAATGATGTTGTGTGCTTTCCATACTTCATGGATCAACCACACTGAATTTAAATTTGTGAATTCTGGCCTTTACCCAGGTCACTTTCTTTTTTGCCCATTTCAGGATATGCTAAAAAATTGCTAATTATAGTCAAATCTCCAATTTTCCAAACTAATGACTTTAAAGAGCAATAATGCATGATACAAAATGATGTGAATTCATGAACCATTTCTCTCTGTAATGTATATACATTAAACTTGACTATCTTATATAGCATTTATAACAAAATGACAAGGCATTTCAACTGAAGCTACTCAAGAGAACTTGGGAAGTTATTTGATTTTTCTCCTTGTGCTTTATACTACAAATTATTATTCAGGTTACCATTTACGTTGAATTAACTCCTTAAAATAAACACATCATGTAGTTTGAGAATGGAGAAGGTGATGAAGTTCCATCTATTTCTTGAAGTATTTCTTTGTGATTATAAGCATTCTCTACAGAGAAATATATTTCCTCATGTGTCTCTGAGGATTTTCATTCAAGAAAGTAAAAAAATAATGGTAGGAGATAAATGTATCCATCGTCCTCCTTCAACAATGATCAGCACCTCTTTTTAAAACTCATCCTTTGTTTGTTCCTCAGCAACACATATAATAAAAATTATCCTTCATTCGGAGACCTTATTATCAACTCTAAGATGTTACATACTAAGAGAGCACACACACATGACAACTTGTGAAGGTTAGATGTAGTGATACCAATGGTGCAACCAGAACTTTCCCCAAAACACAGCACTAATACGTGGAAGACAAGAGTGGGACAGAAAACAAAGCTGGCTAATCCTTCCCAGTGAAATCAGGACTATTATTCTAACAACTTAAAAATATTCTTAGCGCACATCATTTAAAAAAAAAATTCACATATTATCAGGTACTCCCCACAATCTCTCAAAATGCAAACAACATGCAAAACCTTGAAGTTTCTAAAAGTTGGCACTTAGCAGAATGGATATTAGACTGCACTTTTTGGAATGGTGCAGCTAAGCAGTGCACTATAGAAGGAAAAAGTTTTCTTATATTGAAGTTTATTTTTTTTTAACCAGGACATCAATCATTTATGTCACCTAAATATTCAGTATTATCTTTTTTATGAAGTTACATTGTCAGTTCTCCTATTACTTTTGTCACAAACTGGAAGGTAGTTATCCATCTGATATTCACAGTTTGGGTCTTTTTATATAGTAGCAAATGTTTTTGAAACTGAAAACAATGTTTAATGATTATATTTAGTATTATCTTGAAATTCATATGATGTCTTCGCCAGGAGATATCTTGGACACAAACACTGCTTTGTGGTGTGATTCTTTGGAGGTTGCCATCTCAGACCTGTGCCTGATGAGTTTTCTTGGGGTATTTTATAATGCCAGTGGGAGTCAGAAAATCACATCTCAAATAGAAAGACATGGTCTACTGACAAAGGACCATGTTTTATTTTTGGCACTGTCTACATATTCCTACTAGCATTAATCAAATGATGAAGTAAAAATGCAAGTAATTAACTTACAGATGAAAATAAGTATCTGTTTTCTTCTTTGTGCTATAGGTGACACACTAAAAATCTTTGATGATAGTGTCAGTGAGACAGCTCAGTGGACTAAGTGCCTGCTTAGGCAAGCATGGGGACCAGTCTCTGGTACCACCTGCCACACCAGCCCCACCTCCAGGCACTAAGGCAGCCACTGAGTCCAGTGTGGTGGCACGTGCCTGTAATCTCAGAGCTGGAGAGGCTGAAAGCAAGAGGATCACTACAAGTCCAAGCTGCACAGTGAGACCCAGTACTAAATACATTAAAAAAAAAAGATTCGGTATAGAAAAATATCTGATGATGATGACTTCTTCTTGATTAACATAAATAAAATGGCTGCATAAAGAGTTACATGTACATGTTTGTAATATGACAGATATGTTAATGTATATGTATGTGTATGTTCACATGTACATGTGACAGTATTAATCCAAACAGAAAAGCAAATTAAGACTCATAAACTTACTCCCAGTAAAGTGGGAGGACCAAGGATTTAAATAAGAAAGTTTGGTAGTGCAACAAGACCATATGGTGTAAATCTCTGTGTCAGTGATACAGATCTATTTATTTTAAAGAAAGGGAAAAAAAGTAAAAATGATACAGAATTTCAAAACAATATGATAGGAAATTAAAAATGATTATTATGTTGCATATTGTTATCTGTGGCCCATACATGCAGTTTCTGTTTCTCTATAAACCATTTCATCCCCGTGTGACTATGCTGTTACTCATTGATCCCTTTATTTATCTACTCAACTTCACAGACACACACACACACACACACACACACACACAAAGGGAGAGAGAGTGAGAAAGAGAAAGAGGGACAGAAAGACAGAGAGACAGAGAGATAGAGATAGAGACAGAGACAGACAGACACAGAGACAGAGAGAAAGACAGACACAGAGACAGAGAGAGACAGAGACAGCGACAGACAGAGGTTTATTGTCTATACTGTTCATCAGTGTGGATGTTATTTTCCAGAAGCAGAAACAGTTGTATGGTTGTAAATTACAAAGCTAAAGCAAGCAGTAGACATAAATGAATACCTTCACCTAGCCAAGAAAAAGTCACCTTAGCTTCTGCTTCATTTCCCAGCCCTAGCGGAGGTCTTGCAGAAATTTCCACCTCTGAACCCTTTCAACCAATTCTTATTTCTCAATTAAATGTTTCAGGTGACTTTTCTCTTCATTTAGCAAGTAACTCCTCAGTAGCCTGACATTTTTCAAAGCAAACTCATACACCTTAGAAACATTTCTAGATTCCAAGTTAAAAAATCTATCTCAGTTATTCTGCTAGCTGTAGCCTTGAGAAAGCTGTTTTACCTCTGAGTCTCAGTTTAGTGAACTCTAAATTGAACAAGCACTCAATTATTAAGTGAGATAACTCATAAATGAAGAGAACCAGAAATCCCATGATTTTTTTTTTTAATTCAATTGATTATGGACTAAGGTCCACAGGATTGCACTTTCGGTAATGTAGTTAGTACAATCGGCTTGTGACAAGGACATAAGGTGATGTGAATTCTGACCAGCAGCCCAGGGAGACTTCAGGACTGTCAGGCAAATTAATCAAGCTGCTGATACACAGTGTCTCTGTAGCAATGATCCAGGAGTCGGAAAATATTCTAAGAACCTCTCTTAGCATAAAAGCACAGGTTATTATTAATATTTAGGACAGGTTAAGTCCTGCAGACCTTTTCTACTGCTCTTAATATCCATGGAAGGAATATGAGCTACCCATTAGTAAAAGTTTAAAGACCAATTGAGACAACTGGACCCAGATTAATCAACTTTTATTAGTAGGCATTATGGACGTCTCACTTATATTCTTCAATCATAATGTGAACATTAGCAAATCGCTCCACCATTGTAATTAAATGGCTTAAAATAGATATTTTTTATTATTGCATAAAGATAAAATTCTAGGATGAAAAGAACTTATGTCAGTTTTATAGGTTTTGCTTTCACTATATGTTTTTAACAAGAAATTGGTTGCTCAGTTATATGTGTTTTACAGAATGAGAGTAATAACACTGCACCTTGTCATCTGAAATATATAAATTGATATTTAATATCCACACTGATGAACAGTATAGACAAAAATTAAAAAGTAAGGGCCAAAGGTGGGCCAGATAGCTCAGAGGACTAAAGCACCTGCTTAGGCAGAGAGTAGTGGCCGGGTTTTGATCCCTACCATGTCATGCAGGTCCTGCCTCCGGGGTGCAATGAGACAGCAATTGAGACTGGGTGTGGTGGTGCATGCTTGTAATTCCAGTGCTTGGGAGGCTGAAAACAGGAGGATCACTCCAAGTCTGAGCTGCATAGTGAGACCTTGCACCAAATACATAAAAAAATAAACAAATATACATTTTTATAATCATTTGACAATTTCAAATAACTATTCGGAGTTTATGTAATAAAATCGTTCAAGTTTATTTTATAAAATAAAATTGTTGAAAAGTGTATACTACATTTTTGAATTGTCACGCATTTTTAGTGTTTTCAGGTTCTCAGAAAGTGTCTGTTTTCTGTGTAATTACTTATCACAAGACCCTTTACCATTATATTCTTACTGAACAAAGTGAAGAACATTAATTGATTATGCCAGTATATTAATTGTTGTGGATATTTCTCCAATTTTTATCTTTTAATATTTATACATGTAGATACACATATTTTGCTGTAACTTAGTATTGACATGTCAGGCACTTTACTCAGTTAAGTGTTAATGTGCCAGGTGTGACGGCACATGCCTGTAATCCCAGCACTTGGGAGGATGAGGCAGGAGGATCGATGTGAGTTCAAGACCAGCCTGGACTACAAAAGTGAGATCAAGGCCAACCTGAACTGCATAGTGAGACCCTGTCTCAAAAAGAAAAAAAAATAAGTGTTAATGAGAGAATGAATAACTACATGCATGATTAAATGAACAGAATTTTATTCTCTGCTAAGCTTGAGGCCAAAGGCCACTTATATGTAGAAGAGGAAACTTCTTATAGTTGAGCACCAATCATAGAAATATTTACTCCCAAGTTTCACAGAGAATATCCACAAGAGTTTCTAATGGAAAAAGGAAAACATAGAAATGAGAAAGCCACAAAACTAACATAGCTTCTGGTCCCAGTTGGTGGAGTGAAGGGACTTATGAGCAATAATTACACAATGCAAATGAGCACAACAAATTCATGGACTGCTTCTTTAAAATCTATATCTCTGGACTCTCAAAGGAATTTGGATTCATTAACTGTAACGTAAAGCTTAAATCTGCACTCTAACCCCAACAGGCTGATGGAAATTAACTCTAAAGGCCATTCTTACTTGATTTTTACTAAATGTAACTGAATGACGGTATCTGTCATGAGCTCAGCTGTCTCATTTTCTATCTTTTCATTCTAGATTCAAAGAAAAGTGATACACAGAGAAAGTAATTCATTTTGATTGCATTTAAATCAGCCAGCCTGTCCTTTCTCTAGAATGTGCATAAATCATCATCTGAAGGATTTGAGAACTGAGCCATGGATATATGATCAGAAAGATCAGATATGGACATTTAGCATGTGTGTATCTATTTGTAAATGTGTACCTTCTCTGCCACTCTGGCCACTGTAAATTACACTAGAGTAGGCCATATGGGTTTGTCATATACATCAGTAGCACCACCAACTAGCACAGTGCCAAGCCTCATTTATCAAAGAGGATTTTTGTTTGTTTGTTTGTTTTACAGAACATGCTTTCATTCATTAGAATGACATGGAAGTGGTAGGAGAGGTACAAGGGAATTCTTAAAGATGGTGATTTACTAATCTCAGGAATAATTACAGGACTTCTTAAAATTTTGATATCAGGTTATTGCATGAAGCAACATCTTAACCAACCAAAGAAAAAGCACAGTTAGTGGAAGATTAGTTTTGAGACCATGTGTTTCAGATGTCTGTAGGAGACAATAACTGGGGAGTAACTACATCTATGTATAAATCTAAAAGTGTGAGCAAAGGTCAGCAGAATAACAACCTCCATGGATGGCCATATCCAATGCTCAGAACTTGTCAATACCATGATTCATGTCAAAGAAATCCTGCTGATGGGAGTGAAACAGGTTCCTCACAGCAGGGAGGTAATCTGTGTTATCCAGGTGGACCCACTCTAGCCACACAAGGAGACTGAAAATGATGGCATTGCAAACGATGATAGGTAGCCATAAGCCAAGGAATACAGCCTCTGAGAAGGAAGGAAGCTCTACCTGCACCTTGACATTAGCCCACTGAGACCTGTCTGAGACTTTTGGCCTGAAGAATGGTATATAATGATGGTATATAATGATAATGGTATTATCTTGTTTTAAAACACTAAGTTCACTCTAATTTGTTTTTGCAGCAATAGAAAACTAATATATGAGGCTTGAGTTGAACATAAATATGTCTATCCACCACATTTCTACAGACATATAACAAGAAGTACATATAATGAAAATTTCTTCCACCAAGTCTCTCCCTCTCAGTGTCTACAACCTTATAGTAATGGTATAAATGCAGTATGGGTTATTTATCTGTGAGTAATCTGTTCTCTTCTGATCTTTGCCATACTCCTCTTGAGCTGGAGGCCTACAGTCTCTTGGCTGAATGCCCAATACAAGCATACACCATAGCCCCTTGCCAGCTGATTTCTGGTTAGGTCTGCCAATGGAAAGCACTGGAATGGGATGGGGGAGAATGGAAGTCAGAAGGTCAACAGCAATGAGTGCTTCACTTCTGCTCCTGGCTGCAGCTGTCTCAGCATCTTAACACTGAAGAGTTCTAGGTGTGGTGACAGCAGCACCCGACACAAGTGGGCCTCTCCAACAGTAGCACAATGGTGGCTGCACCTGGCAGCTCTCACAGCCTGTTAGCTGAGGTGCAGAGGTGGTGGTTTCAGGAGCCCAAGTCCCAGCACCATCATCATCACCTGTGTGGATGTTAAGATGCCAGACAGTAGCACATTTCCCTCCTCTCCTCCAATGCCCTGGCAGCAGAGACTCCCCAGGAATTAATCTGGGTAATAGCACCTTCCTTTCTTCTCTCCTGCATGCTTTGCAACACATTTTTAATTGTTTTCCGTCTGTCTGATTTCCTTATCCTGACTAGGCACTGATGCAAATGGTTTTGCAACAAGAAGTGGCAAATGATGTACAATGACTAAATGCTTTCTTCCTTGCAAAGAACAGAAGGTGTGTTTCAAAGCTTTTATCTGTGCATCAGTTTCAGTATTTGCTCAGTGGGTGAACATGTGTGCAACATGGGCAGCCCTTAGTCATACATTATTTCCTTATTTCACATAATTTGCTATTGCAATCAGATTTTTGTGAGGAGAAGCAAGAATGGTAGAGGGCAGTGCTGACTGCTGATTAGAATTTCCAAAGGCGGTGGAGGACACTGGGCCCAGTAATAAGGGTAAGTTCTTACCAGCACAGAGATGATAGTTTTAGATTAAATATCTATCCCTGCAGAAAGGAGAGGGAAACAATCTTTCCATACAGCAGCAAGATCCTAATAACAGTGCATCTACTTCATTCAGTTTGCTTTGATAAAAACACTAGGAAAAGTGAAAAATCCACTTCAAGTGTATACCTGCTTTGAATTAAAGCTGTAACAGGAAAGGAGGACATACTGAGTGTTTTTATTATGAAAGCTGTGAAAACCCTGGGCTGCTATTTCCAACCGTTATGTTAAAGAGAATTCTAATTGCCCCCCACGCCTGCACTTTTCTTCCCAATAAATCCCAGATAAAATAGTAAAAAGCAGTCTCACAAGGCCAGGCGAAAAATCAGCAATTTCAACCATTGGAGATACAAGCATTCATCTCCTAGTCAGGGCTGAGGACATTAACACAGCACACTGACTGTGACCGAAGTAGCCTGTGGGCACCTCTCCAACGCCAGAAGCAGTGCTAAGCTCTTGCTCTTCACTGCCTCACTCCTTGTTACAATGAGTCTATCAGCAATCAGACAGGTGGTCAGAGCTGGGCTGGGAGGCCTGATCCAAGCAGCCAATACTCTTAAACTAATGCTTCTGAGACTTTGTATATAGTTGATACAAGAAGACAGAGGTTTCCTACTCCCACTCTGTAACTAGAGAGGCAGGGGTGTTGGTCAAAGCACAAAACAAATGTGTTCCACATCCTGGCATTTCAGTAAATGTTGGACCACAGCTATGGAAGGGAACCCAGAAGATTATGATGCAGTGGAGTAGAGTCCCATGAAGTTAACTTCCAGTTCTTTCTTTATAACAAAGAGACTGTCATGAGCTTACTATATAAGTGATTTGATTAACGATGATTCAACTTTGGGACTCTGATTTTCTTGTTTATAAATTGCTTGTGATATTTTTACAACAGCAAAAATGTGCTGGTCCCCTCTCTCACTGGGCACAATTGACAGGAAATAACTAGAAGGACTGTCAGAACATCAGAGTGATGGTGCTCAGTTCTGCTGTGAGATTTAAAGCCAGCATTCTGTCCTCTTGGGAAGATCTCACTATTTCCTGGTTACCAGTGGGCTGGGCTCTTTCTGCATGGCTGGCATTCCCCTGCCAGTCCTGCCTTTAGCTGCAGCCCTGCCAGCCCTTGGCTCAACCCAAGCCCTCGGCCCGCACATCACACCTGGCTCCTTCCTTGCAGGGATAACCCGTCTGTGCAGGGATAACCCCTTTCATTTTTAATTTGTTTTTGTACTTAGTATTTATTTTTATTTTTGTAAGGATATTATAGTACCTAATGGATACATTTACTGTGAGAAACTGGCACCTGTACCTAACACACCCCAATTTCTCTTTCCCTTTCCCATCACATCCTCCTTTTTGCCAGGATCAGAGGTACTCCTTCATCTTGTAAGTCCTGATAAAGCTAATGATCATCCACACAGGGTAAGAGGCAGCTTAACAGGCCCAAGGATATTTGAAATACTGACGACAGTTATACTAAAGCAAAATGCATTTTTAGATGCATTCTCCATGCTGGATTACAACATTTTTCTCTTTCTTCCTGTTGTCTGTCATTTATTTTGCACCTTACTTACTTAACGAATTTCTCACACAAGAGGAGTTTAAGCTTATGGTCTAATTGCCTTCCTTCCCTCTTACCATCTCAAGGTGCACCCATTTTCCTACAAATGATGCCAGTTTATCCTTCGTGTGGTAGAGCGGCACTGCACTGTGTGTAGATACCACATTTTCTATCCTTTCCACTGCTGAGGGACATGCATGCTGCTTCTAAGAGTTAGCCATCAAGAGTTGTGCTACTACAAAGATGGGTGTGCATGAATCACAGTGGCTCACACCAGCTGCTTCCCTGCTAAGTATCTTCCCTCTCATCCTCTGTGTCTCCGATGAACGAATCTTTACACTGGGAAGCCAGTAATTCTAGAATGCAGTAGAGACCTGGTCATATCTCTTTTTAGCATTAGTTACCTTTTCTTCACATGAACTTGCATATTTATAGAGCACTATGAAATAAAAACTTATTACATTTCTTCATTCCTGTCTGTGGTTCCCATCAAGACAGACACTAATTTTGCTACATTGGCTTCTCTACCACCAGCACCTGGCACAGTGCCCTGTATCGAAGGCACGAATGGCTTGTGAAAGCTTAGGCTCTGAGCTCCACCAGCTATGGAGCAGGGTCATAGCTAGCCTGAGAATTTCCATGGGGAACACCTGCGTAACTTTGCAGATGAGCAGCATAGAACTCCTCTGGGCAGTGCCGTCCAAGTTCTCATCTTTCTGTCAGGACCTTCCTTTCTGTTGTCCCCCACGCTTTTCAGGATTCTAAACCCTCTCCAAAGGAGAACCTTCTATTAAAATTAATCAACACTACTCCAGTCAATACTTTCATTATTCTTTTTTAAAATTTCCCTCGACTTCTTTCAAAGACATAATACCTTAGATGTCAGGTAGTATAAGAATGTTTTCCAGATCCTCAATCACATTAGAGAGTAAAAACTAACAGTCTAAGGCCAAGAGATTGCTCAGTGGCATAAGCACCTGCCTGGCAAGAAAAGGTACTGAGTTTGAATACCCAGTTCTGCAAAAACAAACAAATAAATGAAAAACAAAACAAAACAACAACAAAAAAACACTAGCTAGCAGTATAGAGTCATTTCTTATGTATATTTGCATTTAGCAGCCTCTAAATTAAAATATTTTGCATTATCCATTAAGGACAGATGAGTAGACCCAGGATATTTTATGGACAGTGTCCAGCTGTTCCTGACCTGACACCCCGCCAACACAGAGATCCCTAAGGAAAAGGAGGCATTAAGCCATTATACCCCATGAACCAAGTCTGGTACTCCAATACTTGATGTTAAGGTTCCACTGTACAGTGTTCTCCAAAGACTCATACACTGAGAATTTGATCTACAATGTTGCCACACTCACAGGTGGCACTTAGAGAGCTGAGAGGAGCAGGGGTTTGCTCATTTCATCAATGGGTAAAAGAGGTCACTGGAGCATGCCTCAGAGGCTATGCTTCGTTGCACACCCCAGCTTCACTCTCTGTCTCTCACCCTCTCTGCTTCTTGGATGCCATGAGGCGAGCATCCCCCTTCTGCCACATCCTTTAATTCTGATGTCCTGCCACACCTTGGTACTGGAGCAATGGAGTCAAATTACCATGGATTGTAACCTATGAAATCCTTAGTCCAAATGAGCCTTTCCTTGTTAGCTTTGGGTATCTGTTACAGTGATGAAAATCTATCATACCTTCTCCTGGGTGCAGCAACTGTCACCCTTAATCCCTCAGCTGATCACACTTTTGATTCTGGCCCATAAGCTGTGCCCACAGCCAGACCACCGGCTGGATCCAAAACTGCCATTAGCAGCTTTTTTGCAATCAGCTGAAGTTTATAAAAGAAAAAATTCCAAGAAAATTCTGAAGACCAAACCAAAACGACAAAATTGAAAAGTCTACAAGTAGGAGTTTAGAGCTGTACACTAACTTTAAAATCAGGCTCAGATTCATGAACCAGCTGATCTCCAATGAGAAGTGCTGTCTCTGCTCCTGATTTGGACCACCACCAGGTCTGAGGGCTTTTTCTTTCTAATTCTTTCCAAAGGAATTTGGTCACTTACTAAAGCTTGAAGGTAGTATCAATTTCTAAAATTATTTGGCAAACAGGAAATGTATCTTCCTCTACTGTGATCTATGTTTTGGTTTTGCCACGTATCGAGCAAGTACTTGGCACAAGTAAGCCTCTACAGAATTGAATATATTATTAGTGAATGAATAACTCAATTAATTTTCTTCTATTTTCAATTCTGGAAAGCACTGACTTTCCATGGGTCACCATCTTTATCCGATTTTTCACTCCATGTGCTGACTAGGTCCCACTCAACTCCTTCACCTTGGTCTCTTGTCACAGAGGAAGACTTCATGCATTTCCTCAATAGTAGTCACAGAGGTGTTCCTGACAGCAAAACTGCCAAAGTCACTTTAATATTTTTCACATAAACCATAAACAGAGTGAAATTAGTATAAATCCAGGCCTAACAATAAAAATCAGATCACTAACTGAGTTCCCCCTAGTATACATTTTAATAGTTTTGGAAACAGCAAATGCTCACCTCTCCATGTCTGTCTAAGTGGTACTCAGGTCGAAATTTACAGAGCTTATGCCAAATACACTTCTCTGCCCAGACAAGAAAAAGTAGATGCATGTTTCACCATTCAAGGTCTCCCTCCCACTTGCACATAAGGTGTAATGCCTGTGTTTGTGTTGCTCGACTTCTGGGATTTCCTTTGAATACTACAGCTTTGTTAAAAAAAAAATCTGGAAAACAGTAGTCAAACATTAGTGATAGTTTTCAAATATAGTAGAAAGAAATGTTCAGGTTGCTGTCCTTTCCACACCTCATGAAACACAGCACTCATCAAGTGCAGAAATTGAATCCTGCGGCTATGCTTATATTCACAAATTGGTGAAGAATTAAAACTTCATACTGTGAAATTTTGTCACATAATCAGATCATGTACTGCATTCCTATTATTGTGAATTAAGTCGAAGACAGATAAGGTGATACTGCGATTTTATATAAATTCATCCAAGATCACTGCCTATGAACATTTTATTCCAATTATAATATCTGTCCACTGATATTTCTGAGCTTGCTCTATTTTCTGTACACAATTGGTTTTCTCAGTTACATTCCAGTGCACAGCACATCCTGATGATCTTAGAGAATGGAAGGGAATGTGACTTCAGGAGAAAAAAAAATCAAAGGCAGAAAAAACTACTCCTACCTACTACTGGAACATGGAAAGAAGATCTACTTTTATTGCTTTTTCTTTAAAACACGATTTCACAATCTATCTTCTATAATAATAAAAAAAAAGCAAATCAATGGTGGTTGTCACCTAGCATTCTCCCAGAAAGATTATATGGAATCTGTGAATATATTCTATGAAACATGAAGTTTGGAAGAGGAGCATCAAACTTCATTTAAAATACATTGTCTTTGTCCATTATCTGTCACTATTACAGAGTTTCCATTTTTGGTGACATATAAAGAATAGAGGCTCGTTCTTGAGTCATAATTCTAGAGAGTGAAAATCCGAGGACACTGCGCCCATATCTTGTTGAACTCCAGTGAGGGCTGTGGGTTTCTTCAGCTCTGGGAAGAAGGAAGAAGGACAAGCAGACACAGATGCAAGAGGCGAATCACAGGAGGGCTTGCTCATGACAACTTGCCTTGCAGTCCCCTGAGGAGAGCGCTCCCTCGAGAAAGGAAGTCAGAATCCTGAAAGACAGGACACCCTTGACCTCCTCTTAAAGACCCTACCCCTTGCAATGGCAACCAAGTTTCAGTATGAGTTTTGGAGGGACAAATCATTTTAAAACAGCATGCATGATCCATTCTTTAAATAAAAATAAATTCATTTAAATTAGAATTGATACAAACATTAGCTGTGCTTTATCCATAATCTTTTTGACAACAATCCTGTTTCCATGGTAATGCAAAGTTGTCTTTTATTCTTCTACATGCTTGCAAAATTATAACAACTTTTCTAATAATGTTTATTTATCATCTGCACATAAATTTCACTTTAATGAGATGTTCAACATAGAGGTGTTGCTGTTTTAATCATTTATTATCATCTTGCCACTAAGTACACAATTCACCTCCCCTCTCAAAAAAGGAAAGTTCAATGAAGCCATTTCTAACAATTTGCAAAATATTTCTAAGTCTAAATGATGCTCGGATCTTTAAATTTCAACATATAATATTAATAATGAAATGCTTCACAGGTATTACATGTGATCAATACATTTTATTAGTATTAAATTCTTACCTGATTGGTATTCTCTTGCTTGTTTCAAGTAGCAGATTTGCTTAATTCAGTCAACATAAGTAGAAGTAACTGAAAATTCTGGCCAGTTACTCACCTCTACCCATAACTGAGAGCTTTTATGCAATAGCGTGCAGTCACCTGAGCTGCAAATCTATGCAACTTTTCGGAAAACCCAGATGATCACATGTGTCGTGTCAGTGGCTTCCTTTGTGATGGAGGCATGCCCAGATCAGGCTCGGGACTTGTAATGGTTCATATCTACATCAGGAGAATTAAAAAATTTGTACATGGCAGGGCATGATGGCACAGACCTGTAATCCCAGTACACAGGAGGCTGACATAGGGAGGCTGCCAAGACTTCAAGGCCAGCCTGGGCTACACAGAAATAAAGGCCAGACTGTGCTATAAATGAAGATTTGTCTGCTGGGTGTGGTCAGTCTGTACTACATAGTGAGACTTTGTCTCAAAACTCAAAGAAACAAAAATAAGAGATTCTGTATCACAAAATAAACCAAAAACCTGTCTACGTGTGACATGTGCCTATTCATACCTTGTTATTCTTTAATATGTGGCAGTCCCTCACTGTTTTGTAGTTTGACTTTCACAGGCTCACTGTTTTGTGGGTTTTTTGATGCTGATAAACTTACTGTTTCTTAATCTAAATAAGGCAAACCTAACACAATTTCTCCAGTGAGTAAGTTTTTGAATCTCCCATTGTGCTGTATTCTACCACAGATGTTCATTTCTCATGTTAAAGTGCAGTTACTCAAAACTCTTTCCCATGCTTCTAAATTAATTTTCTCAAGTTAGAATAGTCTTTTCCCACCTAAACTAGTCACTAATTCAGCTTTCTTTTCCCGGTGACTTTATAATATCTGATATAATATATTTCTACTTCCCACGTCTTTGCTGTGTACAATCACCTTATCCTTCATCTCAGCCACCTAAGAAGAGAAGATGCTCAGCTAACAGGTGAGGTCTACAAGGTGTCTGTGTGTGTTGTGTGGCTTCAGAGGTAGATGGAAATTGCCAGACATAGATTCAGTCTTGTCATTTTGTTTACACATTAGGGAAAAACAGTCAGCTTATTAAATGTTTCATGTAACTGCATCCAAGTTTTGCCAACTTGCAAATTTGGACTTTCTCAGTGAAGTGAATTTTTAATTCTAGTTTCATAATCTGGAAATCAGACTGTTGTACATGATGTACATAGTGTCTCACGACTGGGGTTTGTTTTGTTTTATAGTATCTGTACTCCTTTTATTTTTCAAGAACTATTTTGTCTACACAAGATGTATTTCTCCATTGAGAACACAATAAAAATTTTTTAAAATTAATCTAAATTATTTATTGTGAATTTTTTGCTATGTCACAGGATTTTGCAATATCATATAGTATATATATTAAGTTACATAGGTTTATAAGTTTAGAAAAAGGTTAAGAACACTAGAAGTGTTTCTAAAGGTATGAGAAAGGTTTATAAGAGTTTGGGAAGGGTTTACAAACCTTAGAACATACATAAAATACTAAAATAAATATAACATGGCTACTTTGCTGATTTTCACTTACCTAAGGGGATTTTTAACATAACCTCTGCAATAAATGAGGGACCACTGTAATAATAGAAAAAATTATTTAGCTTCCACTATATTTAACAAAAAACTTATTAAATTTTACAGAATTATAGTTATTACTTTATTTCAACACTTTTGTTTAAAACTAAGGATTCCTCCCCAAAATTTGCAAATCTCCAAATCAAAGACTAAATAAATTTAAAAATATAGTCAAAGCATGCCTTTAAAATGATGTGGCTTTGATGTTCTACAGTTTCCTTGCAGATGTGTATTACAGATGCTGTGCTGAGTTTATTGCTTTATCAAGAATATAAGAACAAGTGCACGCATGGGATGGCCTTTGTTCCTGCAAAGGCTACAGTTCTCTATGAGTTAACAATGAAAGCTTACCAGGTGTTCCCAAATATTCAAAGGCACATCTATTACCTACATAACAAAAGTTGATCTGTGTTAAGAAACTGACCGTACAATAAATCTTGGTTATCTCCACTCCTGAAGGTGTTACTATTTCTCTTTAGAAATGTTCTAAACACAAATCAGTGTTTGGGAGAAGCACAAATTGCTCCTGCGAACAATCGCCATATCCTGTGTGACACAAGGAAGGACAAGCATTAAGAGCTTTCCCTAGATGTGTGGCTCTCCAGGAAACTGGCAAACACTGGCAAGTGCACAGTATTCTGTGCTGCCCCTGGGTTTTACTTTCTCAACGTCTGCAAGGGCCACTGATCCAGGAATTGCTGTCTCTCAATAAGAAAAAAAAGAGAGAAAAATATGTGTCACTGTTTTCTCTTCTTGCTATCCAAGTATTGTTCAGTAATCCTCTCCTAAATACAAAGGGAATAGTGAAGCTCTTAATTCTTTTTTTCATTTATGTATTTGGTATAGGATCTCACTATGCAGCTTGGACTCGCAGTGATCCTCCTGTTTTCAGTCTCCCCAGTGCTGGGATCACAGGAATGCATCACCATGCCCAGACTAAGTTCTTAACTTTTAATTCCTGTTTCACAGGCTACTGTCTTAACTCATGCACAAATTTCATTGTAATATGTAGATAAATTGCAATCTCTTGACTTTTTTCAAACATATTCTGAAAGTTATAGAAAATATAGTACTCTGCAATTTGGATTAAGAAGAAGTAATGAAATATACTAAAAGCAAGTGGTTGAATGATCTTAGTAGACATTAAAATGAGAACCATCATGAAAACAATGTCTGTTTATTTTGTCAGAAAAATACTTTGCGGCCAAGAGGATTCTGACTATGAAAAAGTTGTAGGGACCAGGGAGATAGCTCAGTAGAATAAGTGTTTGTCTGGCAAGTGCAATGTCCTTAGGTTAATCCCTGGTTCAAAAAACAAAAAAAAAGAAAGTTGTAGGAAAACCTTTTTCTTTCTATAAATACTATCAGGACCAAAAGGAACATATATATAAAATTAACATTTTAGAGAAATCCATTATATTCGATTACTAATTAAAGTAACAATAAGAAAATTATCCCAACTAAATTGTGCAGAAATAATTCAAAGTTTTTCCACATTGCAATATCCAACATACAATCTAACAATAACTGCTTATATTTACTGTCTACTAATTGAATCTCATGCATTGGACTCAAAGTAATGCTAGGAATCATCTTTCTCTACTTGTGAAAAAATGGAAACTCACAGGAAGTTATATAATTGCTACTTAATAGCAAAACTAGAACTTGAAAATAGGCAATTAACTCCAAAATCTT
>PVKN010018986.1:0-16578 GCA_004027915.1 Capromys pilorides | reverse complement strand
ACAGATAAAACTAAGGAAGAAAGTAAGCAATATGCACAGTTAAGTGGTCATGCTGATACAATATACCAGAATTTATGGGATGAAATAAAAGAAGTCCTAAGAGAGAAATTTATAGCAGTGTGCTCTCACATTAGGAAAACAATAAACTCAAATAAACAACTTAGTGTTGAACCTTAAACTTCTAGAAAAAGAACAAATCTCCCCAAATTTCACTTGAGGGAGGAAATTATAAAAATCAAAGCAAGGTTTAATGCAATAGAAACTAATAAAACAGTATAAAGAGTCAATGAATTGAAGAGTTTGATTTTTGAAACATTAATTAAAATTGAGAAACGTTTAGAAATACTGAAAAGGAAAGAAAAGACTCAAATTCATACAATTAAGAATGAAAAGGGTGAAATCACAAAAGATTCTATGGGGGCCAGCAAGATGGTTTAGTGGTCTAAAGCGCCTGCTTAGGAAAGCTCAGGCAACTACAGGGACTGCGGTTCGATCCCCGGCACCACATGCTGCGCCAGCCCCCACCACCAGGGCAGGCTGAGCCAGCCACAAAATAAATAAAATAAAGAAACAAACAAACACAACAAGCAAACAAATAAATAAATAAAATTTAAAAAAAAAAGATTCTATGGTAATCTAGAAGATCATCAATACTTCAAAAACTATAATAAGATGTAAAACAGAATAAATAGATACACTACTAGATACATAAGAATTATCAAAACTGAATAAAAAAGATGAAAATTCTAAGTAACACTACATCAATCAATGTAATTGAAAATGTAATTATAAACTTATCAACAAAGGAAGGCCATGTCCTGGTGGATTCACTGCGAAATTCTATAAGAAAGTTAGAGAAGATCTAATCCCAATATTTGTGAAACTCTTATTGAAATTGAAAGGAAAATAATACTCCCAAATTCATTCCTGGAACCAAGTTTTACCCTGATACCAAAACCAGAAAAAGATTCAGCCAGAAAAGAGAGCTACAGGCTAAGCTCCCAAATGAACATTGCTATGGTTTGTGTCTAGGTGTCTCCCCCAAGCCTCATGCAGCCATGGGGGCAGTTTCTGGAATTTGTTTGTGATTGATTCTCTCTCTCTCTCCCCCCCCCCCCCCCCCTCTGTATTTTACAGAAGGATCTATGGGCTGTTCAGTGTCTCACCACTAGGTCAGACTCATAATGATCCACCTGTTTACAGCCTCCCAAGAGCTGGAATTACTGGCACACAACACCACGTCTGGTCTCAATTGCTGTCTCAGTGCACCCACTGGCAGAGCCAGCACAGTAGGTTGTGATTGATTATTGTGAGTGTGGGTGCTGCGCCTGCCCTGGATCAGGTAATTCACATTCCAGTGTAAGGAGAAGAGAGAAGCTGGCTAGCTGCCCGAGCTGCTGCCTCTTCCTTTGCTCTCTGCTCTCTGCCTTTGCCATGAAAGCTTGCTCTCTGCATGTGCCACCTTGCCTTGGAGCCAGCTGAGTATGGACTGAAACCTCCAGAGGCTGTGAGCTAAATAGACCTTTCCTTCCTTCATTTTGGGTGTTGAGTATTCATTCCAGCAAAGACAGAAGAGTAACTAAGACAAACATGTGGAAATCCCAACAAGATACTAGCAAACTGACTACAGCGAAGCCTCAGAAGATTTTATATCATGACCAAGAATAATTCATTGCAGTGATAGTTGTTGAATCATTGATACATATAATACATTAATAGAACCAAGGACAAAACCCACATTATCTTCTCAATAGAGATAGAAAACACATTTGACAAAGTTCAACACTCATTTGTGCTTCAAAACTCTACAGCACATTGAAATAGGTCTTTATCCCAATCTGATAGAAGCCATCTATGACAATCCAAGGCCAAAATCATACTAAATGGCAAAAAACCTAAAAACTTTCATTCTAAAATCAATAACAAGACAAGGATGTTCACTACCACCACTCCTATTTAATATAGCTTTGGGAACATTAACAAGACAGCAATTATACAAGAAAAATAAAGTAATAGGATAAAAGAGAGTTAAATTATTGTTATTTATAAATGACATGATACTCTCCATAGAAAACCCCCAAAGCACCAAAAAACTTGTAGATTTAATAAACAAACTCAGTGGCATAGCTGGATACAAAGCCAACACTGAAAATCAATAGCATTCCTCTACACTAACAGCAAAGGAACTAAGAGAGAAACCAGGGAAACCATGACCTTCACAACAGCATAAAAAGTAGGTAAGAATCCATCTAACAAAGGAAATAACATATCTATAGAGTGAAAATTATAGAACTTTGAAAAAAGAGATCAAAGAGGATCTCAGAAAATGGAAAGATATCCCTGCTCGTGGATAGGAGGAGCCAGCATAGTGAAGATAGTCATACACCCCAAATTGTTACACAGATTCAAGACAATTTCAATCAAAATACCATTACCATACCTCACAGGACTAGAGACAACATTCCCAAAATTCACTTGGATCTGGAAGAGAAAAAATAATCCAAGGCAACGAAGGCAAATTAAGGAGCATCACAATCTCTGACTTAAAATTACACCACAAAGCTACTGTGATAAAAAATGGTATGGTGCTGGGAGAAAAAACATAGATCTGAGGGTAAACAGAAAAGACTAGAAACAATTTCTCATAGTCAGACATTTTATCTTTAATAAAGGGCCAAGCACATCCACTAGAAGAAAGCCAAGCTCTTCAGTAAACATTGGGGAAAAAATGGCTCCCCAAATGCTGAAGACTAAGAGTAGACACATTTGTCATTATGCACTAAATCAAATCAAAATGGACTGAGTAGCTGAGGATGAAAACAGAAGCACTAAATCTGCTGGAAAGAGAATGGTAGAACTTTTAAAGACGTGGGTGTAGGCAAAGATTTCATGAACAAAATTCCAACTTCACGGGTACTATCAAGAATAAACAACAACAAAACCCTAGGATTTGAGGTCTTATTTGACCCAGCTATTCCCCTTATGAGTATCTTCTCAGAAGAATTAAAACAACATACTACAGATATATAGAGACTCATGCTAAAAGCAGCACAGTTTGTAATAGATAAATCTCAGAAGCAACTCAAATGTTCATTGACCAAGGAATCAATAAAAAAGATGTTTTTAGTACAATGGATTACTACTCAGCCATAAAGGATAAACTTGAGTTTTGGGGGATAAATGGGTGGACTTGGCAACCATACTCTTAAGTGAAATGAACTGGACACATGTGCAAATATTGCATTTTTTCCTCTGGCATGAGATACCAAATCTGTAAGTAAGCACCAGAATGAATAAAAGGTATTGTGAAATAAGAAGAAATTGTTCAAAAGAATGGGAAACTAGTGGGAGGGGGGCAAGGGAAAGAATAGAAAGAAGAAAAGAAAAAGATAAAGGGTCCATATTCTTGTGTGTATGTGTGTGTGTGTGTGTGTGTGTGTGTGTGTGTGTGTGTGTGTGTGTGCAGGGTCTCACTATGCAGCTCTGAGTTATAGTGATCCTCCTGTTTCCTGCCTCCCAAGTGCTGGGGTTACAGGCATGCACCACCGTGCCTGGACTCCATCGCTGGCTCAGCGCACCCAAGAGCAGGCCAGTGTAGCAGGCAGGGCCAAGAGATGAATCCTGGCCACTGCACTTCCCAAAGCAAGCCCTTAGTCTGCTGAGCTATACCACTGGCCCTACAAAGTCCATACGCTTAAGTAAAATAAACTGGACATACATGTTTAAATATCATATGCTTTCTCTGGAGTGAAATTGTAATTCTGAACCAAAATGCATCACAGATACTGGGAAATAAGAAGAAAGTGAGCAAATGGGAAAGGGAACAAAAGATGGAGAGTGGGAAAGAAGGATGGGAAAAGAAAAAGAGACTAGAGAGAAGAAAATGGAAACAAAGTTTTTGTAAATAAGGAGGAAAATAGAGGCTGGAGGAGAGAGAAATGGAATACAAAGATGAATCCAGACGTATCCTGTACAGTGCAGATGCCTCGGATATACATCATCCTTATCTATACCTAAAACACACCAATAAAACAGGAGGATCAATCAGTACGAATCTGAACTGCATAATGAGACCCTCTATCAAATAAACAAATAATTTTAAAAATCATTTTTAAGAACGATTTTTCTGTCTACCCTTGAACACCACTCCTTCTCTTGTGCTCCACCCTTCCTTGTAAAAGTGGTCTGACTGCTGGAGGGTGCCTCTGTTCACTAGAGACAGTTTTCTCCCCCTTGCACCTTGAATATTTTCTGTCTTTTTTATTCACTACAGGTTTCTTGGAGTCTGATCAGCCTGTAACACCACCGCCTGGGAAATTTCCTTTGCCTATTTTGCTCTGTTGGACTATTTTCCTTTTTAAATTTTTGGTCACTTCATTTGATTTCCTGCTTTCTGTATTCTAGAAGTTTCCTTAGATAAATTCTGGAAGACGTCAAATACCTAAGATAATTCTTTTCTATTCCTTGATTTGACTGATAGCTTGAGTACTAAATTATAGGTTGACAACACTTTTCTCTCAGAAGTGCAAAGGCATTGATACAGGGGAGATTAATCTAACACCCAACCTGCTCAATGTCAGATACACCAAGTTCATGTTCTCCAAAATTGAAGAATTAATTGTAAGAAACAATGGAGGTTAAGAGCAGGAAATTTCAGTGACAGAAATGGCTCTTAAGAGACAGGAGGGGATTTGAATGTAGGTTCCCAGTGAGCTCCACTCTTAAGAGAAGTTTTACAGAGCAAAATCACAAGGTGGGTGCAATGTGGGCCAAAACTGCGATCAATAAAGTTGCAAGGAGAGCAGCTTAGGTGGCACTGAGTCAGTGGAAAAGCAGGTCATATATCAAGCGTACACAGAAATAACAAAGGTCTTCTTTAGGAAGAGATGGATCGGGAGATCCTGAGCTCCCACTGGAGGGACGCCTGCCCATCTGGACTTCGTTGGACAAGGTGAGTATAGTCTTCAATCGATTGCTCATGCCTCAGGGAGGCATATAGGCCTGGTGAGTCCATCTTTGCCTAGAGACCTTCAACAGGAGAATCTCCAGCCGTAGCTGGGATGCATCCTTATCTTCCGCACCAGCTCCGTGGAGGGCCAAGCCCTGTCTGACTGCCTATAATATTTTCATCTAATTAAGCTGTCTATAATAGCATCTTTCCTGTTTTTTTTCCATTTTCAATACTTATTCTTTTCCTGAGAGCTTTTAGTATCATTTTTGTTATTGTGAAACATATTGATAAAATAATTCAGTAGGGATTTAAAAATGTATTTATAGTGCCAAACACTTGTAAAGCTTTTGAAATCTAAAGACTAATTTCCTTTTCTCTCCTTTTGAACCACTAGGATTTATAAGTTGAATATCGTGAGTTGATCCTTTTATTAATTTTTTTACTTGGTAGACATTTTTTTTCAAATTTATCTCTATGGTCTACTTGAATATTTAATTGCTATATATATATTTCTAATAGCTCCTAACAGATAGCTCTAGTGTTTCACTCTATTGTATAAAATCAAATTTCTTATTGTTTTAGTTACTCTTCTCTTTTTTTTTTTTTTTTTACTCTTCTCTTGTTGCTGGGACAAACACCCGACATTCAAAACGAGGAAAGGAAAGGTCTATTTAGCTCAGTTGCTGGAGGTTTCAGTCCATATTCAGCTGGCTCCATGGCAGAGCAGCACATGGCAGAGGGCAACCTTTCATGGCGGCAGCTAAGAGCAAGAGCGAAGGGAGGAGCACCAGCAGCTCAAGCAGCTAACTTCTCCTCCTTTCTTACATTGAAATACAAATCACCTGCCCCAGGGAAGGTGCAGCACCCACACCCACAATAACCAATCACAAATTCCAGAAGCCACTCCATGACTGCATGAGGTTTTGGGTAGACACTTGTAAATAAACCATAACATTCCACCCCTGGGCCCCCAAAGACTCATGCACATCTATTTATGCAAAAGACATTCTAGTCAATCTCTAAGAGTTGCCAAAGTCCCAACAGTTTCAGCATTGCTGAAAAGTCCAAGTTCCAAGTCTCTATGAGCCCCTATACAAATGAAAAGTTAAACACATTTAACACTCAAAGGCACAAAACCAACATTACCATTCCAAAAGGTACACGTAGCAGGATACCAAGCACTGGGATCAACAAGTCCAAAGTCCAGAAGGGCCAACATTAAATCCTGTAGGTCCTTGTAGAACATCTGAAGCAATCTGTGGCAAATCGTAAGCTCCATGTGGCTCCACCCCTACAACATTCTTGGTAGTTGTAGCTTTCATGGCTTCTCTCTTAGGCTGGCTTCTCTCCCTCTTTGCAGTTTCCCTTAGGCAATCCACGTTTCTGGCTTTTCCAAACTTGTGGGGTTTCCACTGAATAGGTTTCTCACAATCTTACACACTGCTCTCTCAAGACCACACAGCCTGGCCTCCCAGGCCTTCTGAAATTGGAGTAGTATCCTTCTTAACTTCAGAACTCTTCCATTCTCAATGCACCTAAACCCACTGCCACATGGATGATGCTATGGTCTGCTGCCAGGCGTAGCTGTAGTCAGGCTGTAGGGGTTGAGTGCCTGGATTACTGAGCACTCTGACCCTGATTCCAATGAATAAATTCTCTATTCTGGTGCCATTCTGGAACAAAGGGCACAGGAGCTTTCTCCTCAAGGCAACGTCCCTGACCTTTGCAATTTTGAGGCTGCAAAGGGTAGAGACCTGCCACCTCCTGTGATGCCCTCAGGCCATCTTTTCCATTCTCTGGTTCGTTGTCCACAATGGAGATCCTCTCAGCTCTATCTTTGCAGTCCGCAGCTTTACTGGTGCTTCCTTTCTGGCCAAACTCATAACATTTTGAGCCAACTCGCTGGGCTTCTTGGTCTTCATTCTCAAAATAAATCTGGTGAACAGCTCCCAGTAACAGCCATGTCATTGTCCCAATATTTGGCTGCTTTGAAATATCTTTTGAAAGATTAATTGGTTTACCATGCTTAAACTCATTCTAGAGCAGTCTCTGGACATGCACAAAATGCAGACAACTTTTCTGCCAAATCAAATCACAAATGATCTGGAGTCCAACAACCAATGCAGAAATCTCCTCAGCAGAAATCTCTGCAGCCTGGTCTTTACAGGCTGGCTTTCTGTCAGCCTTCTGGTCTCCTGAGCTCTGACCAGAATTTCCCCTACAGAAGAGCCAAAGCTGTTTCAACTCTTCACAAATATGCAACAACTCCAAAACTTTCCTATCTCTTCCCATAAGCCATTTCAAAAAACTTGTAATCCACATGGTCATATTCAGCCACTGCAATGACCCCACTCCTGGTACCAAATTTGTTCCAGCCTCTTGTTGCTGGAACAAATACTGAGCACTCAAAATGAGAGAAGGAAAGGTCTGTTTAGCTCACAGTTACTGGAGGTTTCAGTCCATATTCAGCTGGCTCCAAGACAGAGTGGCATATGGCAGAAGGCAGCCTTTCATGGTGGCAGCTAAGAGCAAGAAGCTGGGAGAGATAGCAGCAGCTCGAGCATCTAACTTCTCTTCCTTTCTTACACTGAAATGCAAATCATCTGCCCCAGGGAGGTGCAGCATCCACACCCACAATAACTAATCACAAATTCCAGAAGCCTCCCCATGACTGCGTGAGGCTTTAGGGGGGACACCTATACACAAACCATAACACTTATACCCTGACACTATTTTCTCTGCGGTATTTGTTTTGTTTTCTGTATTGCACTTTGGAGGTTTCTGTCAAATATCTGGTGATTCCTGAGTCTTGGTTTTACTTAAGTTAAGGCTCTAGGAGTTGAATGAGGAGCGGTTTGGGGGAGTTCTTTGGACCTTCTGTTTGGCAGCCATGACAGTGCAGTTGTGTGGTGTGGTGGCTCCTCATGCTCACAGCCCACAGCCCCTGTTTCTGTCTCTCTGGAGAATTCTCCCTTTTCATGCCTTGGGGGCTGAATGGTCCTTAGCAGCCTGGTAACAGGAGTAAGTTGCAATCTGTGTCTCAAACACAGAATAGCTCTCAGGCCTGCACTGTGGCTCTGGGCTGAGTGGGGGCGCAATGTCTCAGGTTTTACTTCTCCCAGAAGTGGCTGGCTTGCTCTCCCACCTCAGAAAGGGCAAGTTGGGGTCCCCACCACCTTTTCACTGCTTTACTTTTCTGAGAGTTTGGCTTGGGCCTCACCTTGTGGCCTTGTTAAGTGAGTTCCTACTGCTCAGCTGCCTTTCTCTCTCCCTCTCCTCTCTCTCCCTCACATTTGTCAGTTAAGTCTGTGAGTGCGTCTTTGTGGGGTTTACACAGAGTACGGCTTACCATCTTAACTGTGGATCTCTTTCCTTCTTCCCCTTGGAGAATATGCTGTTCCCCTATTTAGCTACCAGGGTAGCATAGTGTGTCATGAGCCCAGGCCTGCTGAGGTTCCCTCCCCTGCAGAGGCTGAAGCCTGGGTCCACTGCCTATGTAGGTGGGCACACACTGCCTGGATCAGTGCCCGGAGGCTCCCCCTGGGGTCCTGCTGGCAGCAGCCCCTGGGTCTTCAAGGGAATGGTGTTCCAGGAGTGGCTCAGCCCCTCCCAGCCAGGAGACTGAGCAAGGAACACACTGGTTCCTCCTCAGCCCAGCAGGGAACTTTCTCTCCACCCAGAGGAGTGTGTTCTCATTCTGAGCCTCAGCTCTGGGGCCCACCCCCTCCACTTCCCCATTTTCAGACTTAAGTCTTTGAAATGGGTGCTTGGACCACACCAGTTCCACAGGCCCCACCGCTGCTGGTGAGCTGTGTCCTGGACAGGGCACAGCAGACGCAGGAGGACTCGGACCCCACGGCCCCCTCAGCTGAGGGCTCCTTCTCCCCGCTACAAGGGAAAACAACTGCAGCAGCTCTGGTCAGTAGAATCTGCAGTAGCAGATAGCTGTTTTCAGAACTGCTTCTCACTTGAGTGCCTTGCAGACAAACACCGGTAGCCTTTTATCTCTCTGCCGGTGTTTGCACAAGCTGATTACCCATCTGCTGCCCTAGCGGCTCTGGCGCTACATTTGGAGAACAGCAAGATCTCTGAGGGCTCCAACACCAGGAGAGAGCCAAAGAAGGCATCTTCCTCCCACCTCTGCAGCTCCCGAGCAAAGACCTTGATTAGGGAAAGCGTCCTGGGCTCCGGCTACCTGTGCCACGGCAGGTGGAGACACTGGCCCACGCTGCGAGGTCCCTAGATGCTCCCACGGCTTGTCCTTGTCTGACCTGGCCCAGCCACCTGGGCTGCGGCTGGCTCTGTTCCATGCAGACTCTCACTTGTGCCTCCACACTGGGCCCTGGGAGAAGCTGGACCCGCAGAGCAGGGAGGAACTGGGCACTCTGCGCTGGAGCTGCTCACGGGGGAGGGAGCTTTGGCTGCCGACATTCTCAACTAGCAAAAGGCAGGGCTGGTGGTGTGAACACACACGCGCGCACACACACACACATACACACACATGCATGCACAGACATGCACATATGTACACACACACGCACACACACACACACACTCATACACACACACACACACGCATGCGTGCACTATGGGGGTCAGAATGAACTGGTTGCTGTTTGCCTGTGAGCACCAGCTACGGCAGCCAGCCTCAGAGCTCAGGGAGCCAGCCCCGAGGAAGTGGGTGAAGACACAGACTGGGGTCAGCACAACGCAGCACAGTAGGCGACAGCGAGCATGACACAGGCGCGCAGAACCACACACTGCCTGGAGGGGTTTTGTTGTCATTGTTCTTCGGGCCACCTCTTTTAAAAGGTCGTTTTATGTAAAAGTGGAACTGTGCGGTCGTACCCATGAGTGCAAGCACAATAGCAGGGCTGGCTTCAGATTGAACATTTGGACGCTGGGACCCTCCGGAACATGGTCTGGGCTTTTCTTTTTCAAGTGTAGTTTGCCTGAGGTCCCTCAAAAGTCAGAGGAGCAAGGCAAAATGCTAACGCCATGTCTTTTGGGCAGCACAATCCCAGGAAAACGAGCACAAAGGAAATGGAGAACGCAGTAAAGACAGGAAAGCAAAACCACCTGCTCATTCCACCGCTTGCCAGGAGGGGCCTGTAAACCATTGCCACACGTCTTCCCATGCTGAGAGGCTGGAAGCGACACGTCCTAGAGACAGCCGGTTGCTCGGAGCTTCGCCTTCCCCAGGGTGAGCACCCTTCTCCTGGTTGTACGGGCACATGCTGTGGGCCCCCCAGAATTGCACACAAACTGCTGGGCATTGCTGGCGCCACAAGTAGGGATAAGCAAGAGGCTGGGGACGTGAGGAGTGAGGCGGCAGCAGCGGGACTGTCCTGTGCCCACCCTGGCTAGTCTGGTCTCTCGTGTGGCCCACTTTGCCAGTTGCGGTTACGTTTTTGTGCTTTACGGAAAAAGTAGCCTAGGTACAAGGCCCTCCCCGGCGGCGGCAGAAAGCCCAGGTCTGCAGATGTCAGTAGTTTGGGTTTGGAATCTGCCCCAGAGGCCATGAGGCCTAATCCTCCACCCAGTGAGGTTCTGGGAGGCAGCAGTAGGACCTGTCAGAGGCAGGGTCCTGAGGAAGCAAGTGAGGTCACCGGGCTATGACTCAAGGCAACTGGGGGGCAGCCCTGGCCTTTGTCTCTTCCTCCTCTTTCACCTCTCCGTCCTGAGACAGACGTCTTTGATCTTGGTGTGATGTCACAGGCTCAAGACAGGCTAGAAGGAATTGTTCAGTGGGAAGGAAAAACCGGGCTGAGGAAAAGGACAAGTGAAAGAAGGGGAAAATATATACAGGTACACGGCAGAATGGCTTAGACAACTGTGTTGTCGATTTCTGCTGCTCTTTTGAAAGGAACAGTTATTGCTTAGGAAAATTTTTTACTCTGATTTTGTTTTACTTTTCTGAATTTCTTATAACTTCTTTTTTATTGTTGTTGTTTTCTTTAAATGAATCCTACATGTTTAGGGGTGGGGAGATAGCTCAGTAGAGTAAGTGCTTGCCTGGCAACTACAAGGTCCTGAGTTAAATCCCTGGTACCAAAAAAAAAAAAGATCTTACTCATTTATATCTGGTAATCTGAACAAGTAGTTTAAATATAACATCATGTGATACAGCAGCCATTGTTGAATTCCTATTACTTTGTTTAGTGAAATCTTGTATCATTTCTAACGTCTTTTTCCTACCACTGTTTTGTATTCCTTTGTGTGTGTGTGTGTGTGTGTGTGTTTTAGCAAAGGGTCTACAGGGTGTTTAGGGTCTCACTACTAGATCAGACTTATAGTGATCCGCCTGTTTCCAGCCTCCCAAGAGCTGGGATTACAGCTCATGTGTGCCACCATGCCCAGTCTTAATAATTGCCCTCTCGGTGCGCCCCAGGGCAGGGCCAGCGTGGCTGTTTTTGTTTTTTGGTTGTTTTTTTTTTTTTTTTTTTTTTTTGTACTGGGGATTGAACTCAGGATCCTGCCCTTGTCAGGCAGGCGCTTATTCTACTGAGCTATCTCCCCAGCCCACTATTCTTTACAAATAATAATAAAAATGAACAGAAAAAAGTTAACTGGCCATGAGCTTGCATCTCTAGAACCGTGAGCCAAAATAAACCTTTCTTCTTCATAAACTATGCCCAGTATTTTGTTGGAACACAAAGCTAACAGCCATTTAAAAACAAAAGACACCATCATTCTCCAGTTGTAATCAGTGCCAGGATTTTCAATGATAATGACTGCTCCCCTCCAGCAGGGCTCAGCTGATCTCATATCGCCCAGCAGGGGACAAGGTGGTTTGAACACAGATGGTGTTCCCCACAGGGCAAGATTGTGGTCTCTGGTGTGGGGTATTGGAGGGTGGTGGACCTTGGGGAGATGAGTCCACTGGTGGTCCTCAGAGAGCTGGGACGCCCTCAGAAGTGACTGTAGGACCCCCCTCATCCCCTTTCTGCCTCCTGACTCCAGATGAGACTGCTTGTTCCCAACGTGAAGTGCTGCCCTTGTTAGAGTCTCATTGTGTGTGGGGTTTTCTTTCTTTTATCTTTTTCTTTTTAATGTATTTAGTACAGGGTCTACAGGGTCTCATTACACAAATTGGATTCATAGTGATCTTTCCTGTTTTTCAGCCTCCCAAGCACTGGGATTATAGGCATGTGCCACCACGTCCAGGTCCAGTCCCAATCTCAGTCTCATCATGCCCCAAGGGTGAGGCTGGCATGGCAGGCTGGGGATCAAACCCCTCCCTGGGTCTGCCTAAGCAGGTACTTTAATTCGCTGAGCTAACTGGTAGGCGCTCATTTTCTGTGTTTTAACCAGAGGATTTAGTCCATTTCATTTAATATAATTAGTATTATTTCACCTCTACATAAATTTTGAACCCCAGAGTCCTTTGCGCTTTGGTCGCCGATGGCCAGAACTGGTTTGCACTGGCTGCTGCTGACTACCCCTGTGTCACGTTGTCCCTTTCTTAGCTCATTAGCTGTGATGGCTGCATTTGTGCTCAGCACTTGCTTGGGCTTTTAGTAAACAATTCCATTTTTAAAAAATCAAATCACATACACACAATATCAAGATAGCTATACTACTGTTAAGATAGTTGTACTACTAATTTCTCCCAGTTCATTGAAAAGAAAAGTTTGTACTATCATTATTTGGACAACTAAATGCCTATATCTTCTACTCTGAGCGACTAATTTAAAGATGCAAGATATTAACTGATAGGTTCTGGCCTTAGTGTGAGTTGCTAAAGTCATCATGGTGCTCATCTAGTATGGTGGATGCCCTTAAAACAAAAGACCACCTCCCCTTTCTTCTCCAATTCAGACCAAGACATAATTTACTTTCACCCTTCCCACCACCTCAGGGAAGACCCCCTGAGGGGTTTCTCAGCTACATTCAAACACCCCCTTCTCACCCCTCCCTTGGCAAAAGGTTTTAGAAGCCTCAGTCTCCTGTTGTCCAGTTCAGAGAATTCCTTGACCTCCCCAAATCCTTTTGGTGTCCTCAAAGAAAATAAAGCCCCTTTCCCTTTTTCCTTCTGCCTGTCTCTCTGCTGCACTAAGAACCTGTCATTAACTGCTGTTATTCTCCTATTATCTTGTTTTGAACTTCGTTTTTTTGTCTCTTCAAAATAAAAAATCTGCTTTATTATTTTTAGCCATATAAAACATGTCTTTTTTCTCTAATTTTTATATTGGTGAATTTTTATCATGGAAAATACATGAAGAAGAATATAAGAAAGTAAGGCAATCACTAAAAAGATTCAGAGAAATACAGTTATAAACTGTTTTACAGCTTTTTTTTCCCTTTTCTGGGGTTTTGTGATATTTCATTTTCTTCTGGCTTCCATTTTTTCTCAGATAGTTTGATGTATGGGAATGAAACTCCCAACCTGATAAGTATTGGGCCTAAGTTCTTATTCTCTAAAACCAAAGAATGGAAGTTAAGAATAGAATGTATTTATTGGGGGAAAGAAAGCTTCTGTCCTCCAGAGGGACAGAAAGGGACCCAAGTGAGTTGTCAAGCACTCTGTCTTTCCTAGAGATTTCTATAGAGCAAAACCATGAGGTGAGGTGGATGTAAGGTGGGCATGAGGTGGGACAAAACTGTGCTCTACCAGTAAGAGTACAGGCACGATTGCTCAGGTAGAATTCATTAGGTGGGGGACCAGAGGGGGAAGCCAGTCACGCAGCAAGCGGACATCAATACAGAGCAAGGGCTTTTCCTATGCAGGGTTGAGTTAGTGGCCTGTTACGTATTTCTTAAAGGATATGGAAACCTGTTTAGCATCGCAATCCCTGCTGTTCATCCTCAGGCAGGCTCGCATCTGTTTGTTCTCTTGTCTTGACCCTGGCCCACCGCAGGGGTGCCTGTGCCTCGTACCCTGTCTTCCTCACCGCCTCCTTCTGAGGGCCACCAGCCGACTGCCTGTGATGTTTCTATCTAGCTCTGCTGTCTGCAACAAGATCAAGATATTTTTTGCTCCTTTTAAGATAACACCATTTTCCCTATAGTTATTTTCAACATTTTTGTCTTTTCTCCAGTTTTAGTAAAATGCATGGTGTTCTTCATTCATTTCTTTAGGAAAATCCTATCTTCTGTGGTTTCCATAGGCCATCTTTGATCTGTGATTTGATGTCCTTCTTTAGGTACTTCTGCAATTCCAGATATAGATATGTGTGTTTGGTACCAGGACTTGAACTCAAGGACCTCGCACTTGCTGAGCAGGTGCTTAGGCCACTGAGCTAGCTTCCCAGCCCTCCGCACAGTGTGCTCCACAGTGTGTGGGGCCGGCCACTTTGGTTCACCTGTACTATTCTAGCATGGCCCTTGCCGTAGTGTGAGTATTGAATTCAGTGTGACACACCTTGAGCGACAGCCATCCTGACTGTCCCAAGTAACCCTAGCTAACTGTCCTTCACACTTTCCCAGGATGCTATAGATGGAACAATTGGGGTGATGTGTGGATCTTCACAAGTCCCTGATGTCGTCAGTGTGGGGAACGTGCCTGATGTGTTTGCTGTTAGCTAGAGACAAACTGAACTCCAGATTCATTCCCTCGTGGATGGACTCACTTCCGTGCGGACTGCCTCCTTCTGACCCGAGTCACAGGAGCCCATCGGTCTTGCTGCGCCACATGACCAGACTACCATCTGTAAGTCCCCAGTACGCTGTGCTCGGTGCGGCCCCAGGTAAGGCTAGTTTTCTTCTTGGATCTCTTGGCATCTTGGAAATGGCTTCACACAGAGGGCTAATTTGTTCCTCCCGAGGTCTCACATGTGAGACCCTGGGCTGCTCATTGAGGAAACGTCAGCATAAATAGGAGCTAGAGCCTATCTATCGGTTTTGCTGATTTTGCACCTTGATTTCTGCCCACCCTAGTCTCCCTCCAGTGCCTTCTATAACTGTTCTGTAGGGTTTGCCCAGCTTTCGTCAGCTGTGGAGTGTGGAGTTAGACCTGCAAAAGCCGCTCAGTTCTGAGAAGAACCAGCAGCCCTCAGCTCCTTGTTTTCCACACTCAGCATTTGATCTTGGTGATTTTTTCATATAAGTGCATAGTAAATGATGCGGTAACTGAATGGCTATGTTATACTCTGTTTTGTAGACGTTACATTAAAACCTGATTTTGCAAAGTAAGTTACTTCCCAAGGCCCTGCAAAATGTTTAACTTTCCCATGTGCAGTTGTAGTTCTGGGAACAGTGAGCCAGCGTGGATGCCCTCACTTGGCAGGTCACCGGGTGGCACGGCAGTCCCAGGTGTGGCAGCTCCAGGCCAGGCAGCCGGAATTTGCATTGTTGTTTTACTCTTTATGAAGTCTGTGATCCTGGAGAGGACGCTTAGCTCCGTTCTCCACAGCTTCCTGGTTTTCCTCATCTTATGCAAGATGCGTAAGATGGCTTGGGGCTTGTTGTACGGGATCAGCGCTGTGTGTACTTAGAATGTCAGTTAATACAGCTGCTCATAAGACGTACTAACCATATCCTGTCCACATGTAGGTGCTAACATTTATACCAGACCAGGAAGTAAAAAATAGCACATACTCATAGTTTTATTTTCTGTTTCCATTACATGGGCATGTAGTTATTTTTCTATTACTGTGATAAAATACCTGAAATAGGGGCTGAGTAGATACTCAGCAGCATAAGCACCTGCCTAGAAAGTGCAAGGTCCTGAGTTCTATTCCTGATTGAAAAAAAAAAAAAAAATCTACCACCACCACCAACAACAACAATAAAACAAAATACCTGAATTAATCTGCTTATGAAGAAGAAAGGCTCCCTTCAGGTCACAGTGTTGGAGGTTGTGAGGGCTCAGTTTCATGGTGCTTCAGGCAGGAAGATGTGGCACAGGAAACCACTCCCTTCATGGCAGCCAGAAAAGACAGCGAGACAGGAAGGGACCAGAGGCCTGAAGTCCCTCAAGGGGATGCCCCCAATGACCTAACTGCTTCTCTTTAATGAGTCCCAGGTCCAAAGCTCCTATCACCTCCCGTGGTGCAATGGGCTGGTGACAGAGTTTCTGAGGGACATTCAAGGTCCAACCAGCATGAGATCAGCCATCTATGTTCATGCACCACAGTTACGGGCCTTCTTGGGCACTGTATGCATGCTCTGTGATAATTTTTAATCAGAGGCTGTAGTCTGGGCACTAAATATCTCGCTGAAGTCTGTGTTAACAGCTTGGTCCCCAGAATGGTCATCTCAGGAGATGGTGAAGCGCTTAGGACATGGAGCCTCAAGGCATGCTATGCTTTGGAAGGCTTGATGGACCTGCTTCACCTTCCCACTCTCCTGGGCTTCTTGGCTGGTGACGTGCATAGGTCTGCCCCACCCTGTGCTCCCTGCCTTTGCCACACAGCACCTGCACGAGGACCCATGGAAGGAGGAAGCCAGCTGAAGTCAGCCCTGTTGATACTAGTAGCAAATATGTTGCCGTAATTGTTGGTCAGTCTTTTTACTTAGAGTACTTTTCTGTTCTGTGGAATATTATAGATGTGTACAGTAAGGCAATTAGTATTTGCTTGTAACACACTTGTTTTCCAGGTACCAAAATAGACTTCCATGCTATGAGAATGTAACAAGTCATAGCTTTTTATGAAATTTTATATTTAAATATTTAATTAACCTGG
>PVKN010018985.1:0-16584 GCA_004027915.1 Capromys pilorides | reverse complement strand
GTGGTCTAAAGCGCTTGCTTAGGAGGGCTCAGGCAACTGCGGGGACTGCAGTTCGATCCCCGGCACCACATGCTGCGCCAGCGCCACCACCAGGGCAGGCTGAGCCAGCCACAAAATGAATAAATAAAGAAACAAACAAACACAACAAGCAAACAAATAAATAAATAAATAAATAAAATTTAAAAAAAAAAAAAAAAAAGAAATGAAAAACAAGACCTAGGGGCTTGGGATGCAGCTCAGTGGCAGAGCTGTTGCCTACTATGTGCAGTCCCCTGGGTTGAATTCCCAACACTGGAAAAAAAAAAACTCCCCAAAGCTCTGAAGACCTACTTAGCATACACAGCCAGTCTGGGAGAATGTCAGCATTGATTAAAACCCAATTTCTGAGCCCTGGAAGGATGCTTCCTCTGATCCTCATTCCTCACCCCATCCTGCCCTGTCCTTTATCCAAACATCCTACTTCTTGGGCTGGCAAGATAGCTCAGGGTCTAAAGCGCCTGCTTAGGCAAACTTAGGCAGCCACAGGGACCGTGGTTTGATCCCCAGCACCACATGCTGTGCCAGTCCCACCCCCAGGGCAGGCTGAGTCGCCCATAACATAAATAAATACAGTTTTTTAAAAAAATGTCTTACTTCTTGACTCCCTTCCCTTCCTCACAACTTCTGTCATCCCCTTGCTAAATTTTCCATCTTCGAAGAGCAGGCAGTAGAGAAGTGACATGGTTTTCCAGCTGTGCTCAATGGATGGCATTTTGATTTGCTAAAGTCTGCTAGCTGGCTGCTCTTCTAAATTGCTCATCTGAGGCCGTTGGAACTCCCAAAAGAATCAGTTAATGTTGTGAATGTGTTTTGTAAACTGTAATATTCTATATAAATATATGCTCTACTATTTTAGGATTCAAAATAATACAACCTCTTTTGCCATGCTTGGTGGCACATTCCAGTAATCCCAGAACTTTGAGAGGCTGAGGCAGGAGGATCTCAAGTTCAAAGCAAGCCTGGGCAATTAAGTGAGATCTTATCTCAAAATAAAAAATAAGGGCTGGGGTCAGTGAGAAGGCTCTAGATTCAAGGAGAAGGAGAGGGAGAGGGAGAGGGAGAAGAAGAAGACAAAGAGGAAGAGGAAGAAGAGGAGGGGGAGGAGGAGGAGGAAGAGGAAGAGGAAGAAGGAGATGATAATGTTAAGAGTAAAGATATGGACAAGTACTTCAGTTAAAGGGAGAAAAGGAGGGAGGAGGGAGGGAGGGAGTATAAACGGGGATGTAACTGAGTGTGAAGACCCTGAGTTCAATCTCCAGTCTTGAAACAAAACACATTCTAAGTAGAATCAAGCTGTAGAAAATTCCACAACCACTCCCATATAGAAAAAATACAGAAGAGAAGAGTGTGTAGACGTTGGTCACAAAATACAAGCTTTCCATTAAATGGAAATGAATTCAAGAGCAACAAAATGGTGGCTATGATTAATCACAGTGCATTATATTCTTGAAAATTGCTGAGGAGATTTTGAGTGCTTTCGCCACCAATGTGAGATAATGATATGTTGGTTAGTTTGATTTAGCTTCTTCACAATATATAGGTATCTTAATACATCATTTAAAAATTAATTAGCTTAAAATTTTAAAATGTAAGTGACCTTTGTTATCTGGCCAAACACAGGAAAGTAACAGTGTGGCTATTGGGAAATTTCCTCGCCTTCCTTTTGTCTCAAAGCAAGCTTTCTTTTAGCACAGCTCCTTTGAAAACAAGGCAGGACCAAGCAGTAAGACCCTGGCATGAGCTCCTCAGTGAGGTGCTAGGGCTCTCTGGTCTCCTTAAAATTTGACCAAAGCCACATGCCAGCCTTCCTACTTGCCTCAGGGACAACTTCTTTACCTGTGGCCTTGACAGCAGCTCCACCTACTTCAGGGCAGCTGACTTAATGGTTTCCAATGTGCCTCCATGTGAACTTATTAGGAAAAAGTGGAAATGGTTGATGGGGCTCCTCGCTATAGCAAAGCTCTCTTTAGAATCTTAAGGGCCCATCAGAGCCAAGAAGCACAAAATAAGACCAGCGCAGCCCAGCAAATGGTGTGGAGCCTAAGGACCGCACGGATACATAGCAAGTACACTCACCACTGACACTGACCAAGTGTAGACAACTGGGTAGAGACACCCACCCAACAGATGCCCAGCCGATAGGAAGATACTGCAGAGGATGGAACACCAGAATTCCATTTCCTCTACCACAGGCTGAGATTCAAAGACTAAGATCCCAATTCACGGGGCCGGCGAGATGGTTCAGTGGTCTGGAGCGCCTGCTTGGGAAAGCTCAGGCAACTGCAGGGACTGCAGTTCGATCCCCGGCACCACATGCTGCGCCAGCCCCACCACCAGGGCAGGCTGAGCCAGCCATAAAATAAGTACATAAAGAAACAAACAAGCAAGCAAACAAATAAAAAAAATAAAATTAAATTAAATTAAAAAAAAAAAAAAGATCCCAATTCATTCCCTGATTCCAGTCAGCTACTCCCACTCTCTTGTTGCTCAGAGAAGGCACAGGGCCCTACAGGAAAGCTGGTGAGTGGGTTCTATGCATGTAGTATCTAAACCAGCATGGCATGCACCTGATAATAGGTAATGGGATTAGTGTAGGAGTCTCTGCAGCTAAACTGTTCCTCAAGTTCCAGCTTTCCAGGAAGACCTCAACCTTAACATAACCCCAAAAACTTACTGCAGGCATGTGGGTCTCAGCCACTATTTCACCACTGAAAAAGTTAGTTTCCAGGCAGGAAGGACAAGTAAGGTTAGCACAGCTGGGACCCACAGAAATTGCATGGCCTGGAAGGTGGAATGAGAAGAAAAACACCTAGCAGGGAGGTATAAGGATAGGGTAGGACCTGGAGCTGCTGGTTTAGGATTAGGGTCTGGGGAAGGGGTCGTTTTACCAGCCTAATCGCCCACATTATGAGCCCCAACTTAAAGGTACACAGCCCAAGGAACTAGGAAGAAATCCTAGTTCTCAAATATTCCACAATGGCAGTGTCTGGCTCTCCTCATTCCCATCACCAACAACAGTCAGAAATGCAAAACTAATGAGAAAGGAGTTATTGAAGCCCCCAAAATCCTCTCCTAGCAGCCTTCTATTCACATACACAGGAGGGATAGGGGGCGGTTTACCAGGAACTGAATTCATTATGCTTGCAAGGCAGGTGCTATGCCATTGAGCTATATCTGTGGCCCCCAGGATTTTTTTTTTTTAATGGTACTAGGGAACTCAGGAGTGCTGAGCCACATCACCAGCCTTTCTTTTCTTTTTTCTTTTTTTTTTTAATGACAGGGCCTTACTAAATTGCCAAGGCTGGCTTCCAAGTTGTTATCTTCCAGGTTCTGCCACCTAAGAGGATGGGATTATTGGCTAGCTTTGTCTTCTTAAACTGAGAGAAAGGAAGACTTTAAACAAGGAATAGAAAAGTGGCCCACCATATTGCTCTTCGGTTCACAAATTAGTCTAAAGTCTGGCTCTACTTTTAGTGATCTTCTAGTCTTTCCATGTTTGAATCTTCAACAAATCCCTCCTTTGGCCTGAGTTCTAGAGGCTACCAGGTTGTCTCTAGCTGCATGATGCCTTAGACCTCATATTAGCCAGCATGTCCTATGTACACTGGGTGTCTCAGGTTGGCTGAGGCCTTGCTTGGAAGAGGGTTAGAACTGAACCAAAGGGCTCTTTATGTGTAGGGGTTTTTTTGCAAAGTGGCAAGGAAAACACAGAGGTCTTTGTCAGCTTCTGCCTATGTGGTACTCCTGCTCTTGGAGAGCAATGGAAACCAAACATGCGCTCTCTGTCCAATCTAACCTGCTGGTTAGGCTAGAGCTGACAATGGAGGAATGCAGTGTCCTGTGGATAGGGCACCTGGGTCTGCCTGCTGACCAAGACATCCCTGTGACTCTCAGTTGAGACCCACTGGTTCCTTTTCTTTATGTCTCTGGCTCTGTTCTTCTGGTCAGCAGTGCCCAGGTGTCACCCATAGATCTGGCCACAGAATTCTACAGTCTAGAACCCAAAGGACAGTGACATTACTCCCGTCCCTTTGTACATCTTGAACCCTCCCCACTGAGCCCTGACCAGTATACTGGTCACCTGCCTTTCCTTTGCTAGTGCTGTGTCCCTTGCCAGGAATGCATCTTCCCTCTTCCCTTCCTAATCAATCCTTACTTCTCCCTCAGTTTACCCCTTCTGAGGATCCTTCCAGTGTGCCTTAGACAGCCTCAATCCTGCTCTTCTCTCCCTAAGCAGTCACCCAGTTATCTGCCTCTCTGGAGCTGCGCTCCCATGAGGGGTAGGTGCTCAGAGAATGTGTGAATGCATGTATGAATGAATGAACAAACACTTGAAGAAAAAAAAAAATCTCCTTTATTTCTCTCTTTCCAGTATTGAGGAACAAACTCAGGGCTTTCACATTGAGCTATATGTTCAGCTTTTATTCATTTTTTACCTTTTGAAAGTGGGTCTCATTAAACTGCCCAGGATGGCTTTGAACCTGAAATTCTCCTGCCTCTCACCCTTCCAGACATGTGTTGCCATGCCCAGCTAACACTCTTTCTTAAAAAGCTAGAATTTGTTGGCTGAAAGCATGAAATGCAGGCTGAAGGTTACAGCTCAGTGGTAGAACATTTGCCTAACATATGTGAGGTCCTAGGTTCAATCCCCAGCACTGTAGAAAAATACAGATGTAAAAGAGCAAAATGGAGGAGGAGGAAGAGGAAATATAAATCTGAATAGTTTCTAAATTTAATTCCCAGCTTGCAGGGGAAAAATATAGGACAGACGAACATCTTAAATGACACCCTGGGGATACAATCAGCCTAGTCAAAAATATAACAGCGCATAGGACAAGTACCATAGTTCTCTAACACATAAATCATAAGAGGAAAAAAAAAAAAGAGAGAAAATCCATAGATTTTCAAAAACTAGAAGCCAGGCATGGTGTCATACACCTGTAATTCCAACACTTAGGAGGATGAAACAGGATTGCTGTAAGTCGGAGGCCAGCCTTGGCTACATAGTAAGTTTAAGGTCAGCCTAAACTAAAGAATGAGATGAGACAGAGACAGAGAGAAGAGACTGGAGAGAGATGTACTAGTCAAATGCATCACAATTCAAAGAAACTGACTATAAAGACAAAATCATAAGATAACTAGAAAAACTGAATCATGACTGGGTATTTGCTGAGATTAAAAAGAGATAGTTGAGCTGGGAATGTAGCTTAAGGTAAAGCACTTGCCTAGCATAAGCGAAGCCCTGGGTTAAATCCCAACACTACAAAATCAGAAGAGGGAAAAAAAAAAGAAAGAAAGAAATTGTTATCTTTCAGATGCAACTATGGTATGGTCATGTTTAATCAAGCCCTTTTCTTCAGGATGGGGAGATAGCTTGGTGGTCTAAGCACCTGCCTGGCAAGCACAAGGACCTCAGTTCAATCCCCGGTACTGCATACTGTGCCAGCCCCCGAACTGGGAGTGGTGGCACACACCTATAATCCCACTGCTGGGGAGGCTCATACGGGAGGACCACTATGAATCTGAGCTGTATAGCAAGACTCTCTAGTGAATGAAAAAAAAAAAATGAAAGTTATTTTTTTTTAATTTATTTTATTTTATTTTGCGGGACTGGGGATTGAACTCAGGCCCCTGCGCTTGCTAGACAAATGCTTATTCTACTGAGCTATTTCCCCAGTCTGTGACTGAAAAAAGAAAAGCCTTTACTTCTTAGAAACACATACTGAAACAGTGATGATGAAATAAAGGGGTACCTGGGATTTGCTTCTGTGGGAAGTGGGAGGGAGATAGATATAACCGAACTGGCTATAAGTTGATAATGGCTATGTCTAATTATTCACTCTTTTGTATATGTTTAAAATTTTCCATAATAAATTAAAACTTTATACACATATGCATATATACAGCCTCTTTCTACCTCCTAATCACTGAACTTTCATTTCTTTTGCTAGGAACAGGTGACTGCACAGATCACAGATTTAGATGGTGAGAAATATCTCACCTTGCTTTGTCCCTAGCTCTCTCCCAGCCCCCTGAACTCAGCCTCACCTGTAGACCACAATTTTCATGCTATTTCTACCTCTCTCAGCCCTACCACTTTTCCAGGATCCCTTGGATCTCTCCTCCTGAAGCCTAGGCTTGTCTTTCCACTCTTCCCACTTGACAATCCCTCTGTAAACAATGCCTATTTGAGCTGTCTCAGGCACTAAGCTGCCCACAGTATCTTTGCTAGGCTTTTTCTAAGATTTAGCTCTTAAAAGTTGTCTGAACCTGGCACAGTGGCAGATGTCTGTAATCTCAGCTACTAAAGAGGCTGACTCAGGAATCTAACAGCAGATCAGAAGATCACGAGTTCTAAGCCAGCCTGGGCAATGTAGTGAGACTTCATCCGAAGATAAAAAGGGATAGGTATGTATTTCAATGGGTAATATCCCCTGGGTTCAAACCCTAATATGGGAGAGACTATGACTGGTGGAAGATAGTACCATATACATTTCCACACACTCATGAAGCCAAGGCCAATGCTTGCTCTTGATGTTGGGGAATGTATCTTAGCTAACTGTCTGAAGATCAACTTGCAAATGTTAAAATGTATGCAGACCTCCTTAACAAAAACAGCCTATGTTACTGTATGTAGTGTGACCCAGAGTCCAAAACCCTTCCTTAAGGAACTCTCTGGTACCCATAGCATCCTATCATTCCAATGAATTAAGAGACAGCACCATGAATGTGTCACCACTACTGATAGAACTCAAATCAAGCTCTGTAACCACCTCTCTCAGAACCCAATGCAGCACAGGAGTCTCTGAGACTCTTGACTACTCTAAAACTCACACTCTTGCTGGAAATACATATATCCCTGTGCCAATGTTCTTTCCTGAATGCTCACAGGCACATGCCATGGGGTCTCTTCTCCATCGATGGACCAATCTGTTCAGCAGCATCTCAGAATACAACATGCTAAATTTAGCATCAGGCACCTGAGATTCTCAGGGAGGAAGTAGAAGCCATTCTGGTGATGAAGGAGAGGCATACCATGTATCTTTCTGTTCAGCTGAGGTGCTATGATAAACCCACTCGAGTTTTGGTGACAAAGAGGCAGCTGACCACCTAAGCCTGATAATCACAGGCTTATGTGTAAGGCTTGCCCACAACAGCCAAATATGTGACTACTAAATGCAGCAGCAGCCCCTGGTTCCCCTCTCCTGGCAGTAGGATGCATAGATGGAGTAGAAATGAAACATGAAAAAGGAATACGAACATGCTCACCAGCCTCTCTTCCTGTCCCTTTTAGCTGCCCTGGTCTTTCCAAAATTTCACATGCTTGGCTCTTGAGCATCAGATAAAACTATAAGCAGAGAAGCCTGTTTAGTTACCAGGAGCAAAATAGCAAATTTGCCATATAGAAAGCTCCCAATAACAAGGTGTTTTTCCATTCGGATGTAGAAGCTTTCCTTTGGAAGATCACTGAAGCCTGAATGAGGTTCCTTCAAGCTAAAACCCAAGCATAGTTCAATGCACAGCAAGATGGACAGGGTTTGGGCTGGCGAGTTAGCTCAGTGGACTAAACACCTGCTTAGGCAAGCACAGGGACCGAGGTTCTACCCCCAGCACCACATGCTGTGCCAACCCCACCCCCAGGGCACTCTGAGCAGGCCACCTAGACCAGGCATGATGACACATGCCTGCAATCCTAGTGCTGGGGAGGCTGAAAATAGCAGGATCACTGTGAGTCTGAACTGCATAACGAGACCATGTACCAAATATATTTTTAAAAAAGATGGACAGGGTTTGCCGTGGTTAAAGCCATATGCAGGAGATGTGCACAGACTGCCTTGCTTGTGACATATTTCAGAGTATTAAAAGGCTTTCAATAAGCTGGCTGTGGTGGTGCACACATGGAATCCCAGCACTTGGGATCCAGAGGCTGGAGGATCATCATGAGTTCAAGGCCAGCCTGGACTGTAAATTCAAAGCCAGTCTGAACTACACAGTAAGACCCTGTCTCAAAAAATCAAAATATAAAATAAAATAATAGCCCTTTGTCATCATTAGTTGTTCAAGAAGTGACTTCTGAGAAAAAAAAAAACACACACAATAGACACAGGTGGACAGCTTAACAAGTAAAATTATGATCTCTTGGAGTTTATGTGCTACCATAAAGAAAAGGCAAAGCAACATATATCAGCTTTATATGGAGCAAGAAGCTCCCCCAACCAGGGTGGGGTTGCTACTTCCCAGGTCCATCTGTTACAAAAATACTGCGTTCCATTTTCTCATGTCATCTCTTGGTATTTTTCCTGACTTTTTAGTCTCTAACTTGTATTACCATTCCCCTCCACTGCATTCACTGCAACTTGATTGTTTTTGTAGAATCTGGGTTAGCAATCATTTAAAACATGCTGGTCTCACAGTATTTGATCAGATATGTTGTGTTTAAAGAATTCTACAAAGGTTTCAGCTTTCCACCGGTTTGAGGTGGTAATTTAAATCAGTGGGCAATAAGAACATATTTAGTACTAGATAACAGCATTTTTGCTTCACCCGAAAGTATTTCACTAAGCTTTGGTAAAAGCACATGACTCTGTCAGTGTTGTTGTTTTTCCTTTTGTTTTTGTTTTGGTTTTTTTTTTGAGACATGGTCTCATTACATAGTCCAGGTTGGTCTTGAACTCACACCAATCCCGCTGTCTCAGCCTCCTGAGTGCTAGAATTACAGGCTTGCACCCAACTCCTGTCAGTGTGGGGTGCAGTGGGCAATTCTCCTCTTCCCAAAAACGGTCAAGACCACTAAATGCGTAAGGAAAGCATAAGATCAAGTTCATGGTTCAACTCTTCCCTGATCTCCCTGTTCCTGGCAGTGACACTTATCTTCCTTGACGGCCACTCCCATTGTGTTCTTCCTTAACCCAGCACAATGGACACATGCAGGTACTGGCAGACCAAGAACCTTTCCATCCCATTGCGCCCCTGTGCAGAGAGCCTAGGCTAAGGTTACATAAGCCCCTCTGGAGAGGTTGGGCCCCAGTGATAGGGGAGAGAGAATTTGGGGCTCGTGATGATCTGGTCTGCAGGCCCCGTCTGACACCCAGCTCGTCAGCCTACCTTGCTAAAGCCGAAAGGCTGGAAATGAAGGGCCACTTCCCACGACCACCGGGCTCTTGTCAACCTGCCAGGGCTAAGTGCTGCCCGAAGTCGCACCTCGCTGTGCACCAGCCCCTAGGCCCTGACCCCTCACCCCGCCTCACACACAGCCCCTGCCCAGGCGCTGAGATGCGCGCTTACCTGTCCCGACCCAGGCCGGGGCCGGGACCAGGGCCGGAAATGGGCCCTGGGCCAGGGCCTGGCGGTCCCGCGGTGGCCCGAGTCTGGGCTGCCGCCGGGAGCTGTCCGCCACCGGCTGGTGCTGAAGAAGGCTTCCCGGGGCTGGGCCCCGCGCCTCCGGGCGGCAGTGGCCCATCCCCAGCGCCGCCCTCCAGGCTGGCCTCGTTGCCCATGGTGGGCAAACGGGCGGGCGGTGTCGGGGTCGAAATGCGCCCGGGCCGGCGGCTCCCGGGCGGCGCTCACACTCTCAGCGCCGCCGCCGCCATCTCCCTACTCCGGTCGCGCCGCCGTCCGCTGCTGCGCATGCGCCTCCCGCGCGCCCCGTCCCTGCGCACGCCTCCTGCGCGCGCCTTCGCCAGCCCGCGCAGACTCGAGTGCACGCGCCAACACCTACTATCCGCAAGCCGCCTTGGACCTGCGCATGCGCGTTCCAGAGCTAGCGGCTGCACCCCTCAAAGCCCGGATGGAAAGCCACTGGCAGTGTATCCCTGTGGTGCTTAGCCCTGTTCCCTGCTTCGAGTCAGTGACAGTTTTGTAGTAGGGTCTTGTCTGGTAACCCGAGTGCCACAAGGAGTGAGCCTGTCATGAGGACAGGCCCCAAAGGGTGGTTAGGAGTTAAAAAGTAATTGGGCAAGGAGATGTTGAGAAATATGTGGTCGAAGAAGGAAGGAGAGCGAATCCTGGGTGGTGGGGCTGGACTGCAACATCCAGATGAGATGAGGCCAGTACCACAGAACTGGAATCTCAGGAAACACCCTGGGAAAAGATGATTTGTCATGACTGGCCTAAAACAAGCTGGAAGACCTCCTCTGCAAGCCTGGGTCAGTGACCTTGGAAATGAGGAAAAGGGTTGATGTTTCACAGAGGCCTGGTTCTGTGGCCCCCAGAATCTATGTAGAGGAGGGGCCAAAGATTTCTTCTCCACTTTTACACTAGTGTACACTACCTGGGATGCCTCAGACCCTTTCCACAGACCCTTTCTTTCTTTTCAGTTTTGTTTGGTTGTTGTTGTTGTTGTTTGTATTTAGGACAGGATCTACAGGGTCTACAGGGTCTCATACATAGGTCAGACTCAGTGATTCTCCTATTTTCAGCCTCCCAAGCGCTAGGACTACAGGCGGGCGCCACCACGCCCATTGCTGTCTCAGCACTCCCTGGGAGCAGGGCCAGCACAGCATGCTGGGGATCACACCAATGCCACTGTGCTCTGCCTAAGCAGAGCTATCAGGCTGGCCCTTCAGACACTTTCTTGAAGAAGAATATTTCCTAAAAGAATCAAACAATAGGGCTGGGGATATAGCTAAGCAGGCTTAAGGACATACCTAGCAAGCACAAGGTCCCGAGTTCTATCCCTAGCACCACAAAAATATTCCAAATCATTTGTGGCTTCATGTATTGTGGCTCTGTAGAAAACTTAAATAGTTTGGACTCATTTAAAAAACAACAACAAAAAAAGCAAACTCATTTAATTTTTTCTTTTTTTAATGTATTTAGTACAGGATCTCATTGTAGATTGGACTCTGTAGTGATTCTCTTATTTTCAGCCTCCCAAGTACTAGGATTACAGGTACGTGCCACCACACCCAGTCTCAGTTACTTTCTCAGTGTGCCCCGGGGCAGAGCCAGCATGGCACCCCAGGAATTAAACCCCAGCCACTGCACTCTGCCTAAACAGGCACTTTAGTTTGCTGCGCTATCTGGCCAACCCTAAAACTCATTCAATTCTAATTATAAGGAATATAGAACATGGGATGTCAACATTTTTTTTAATGTATTTACTATAGGGTCTCACCACACAAATTGAACTTGTAGTGATCCTCCTGTTTTCAGCCTCTCAAGCACTGAGATTACAGGCCCACTTCACCACACTCAGTCTCAAGAAGTCAGCATTTCTTTTTTTTTTTTTTTAATGGAACTGGGGATTGAACTCAAGCCCTTATGCTTGCCAGGCAAGCACTTATTCTACTGAGCTATCTCCCCAGCCACTAAGAAGTCAGCATTTCTAAGGTGACCTGTAATAATCTAGAAATCCCAGTAAGTGATGATGGCTACCACAGAGGACAGACCAGTTGCTGTTAGTTCTGGGGAGGAGAACCAAGCCCTTCCTTCCCCTAAGTGTTCTGAGGCTGCTCCTCCCAAACTCTGGGATGAATCAGGCAAGAGAAAGAAAAGCAATGCAGAATCCCAGCTTCCTGGTGTTTTTTCCTGACTTCATGGGTCACCCTTCAGATGACCTTGCTGGAGCTGCTCTCCCTGCATTATGAGGATCCTCCATGTGTTTTCTCCTGCCCTGAAGGATATCTGATTCAGCTTCATGTCTGGTGATTCCATGTGTATATTTAGATTTTACAAGAGTCCACATCTCAGCCCTGCCACTCCCCATACAGAATCTTAGGATCACTTGCCTTTCATTTCCTAGTGTACAGTGACAGGATATTAGTGACCCCTCAAATAAGGGGCAATTGTAAGAGTGGAGTGGGTGATTTGTCCAGTAAAACTGGACAAATCCCTGGCACACACATGATAGTCCTTATTTTCTTTCTAGTTGTGGTCTGGAATTTGTAGGGGGCGGAGTTGTGGTTGGTTGTTTGCTGTATTTTTCTTCCTGATGAAAACACATGCATCATGGGTAGTCAGTGGCTTGAACTTGTCCCAACCTAGGCTGTTCAGGCTTCATAAATGCCATTACCACTTGGTCTGAGTGGGACTACAAGGAAGGGAAAAGGAATGTTTATTGTTTTTCTTTTATTTGAAGCTCCACAGATTCTAATCAGTATGTCCCTGGATCCTGGGGAGGTAATTAGCCTTACTCAGCCAGTGGGCCTGGGGAATTGCTTTCCTCAGAGTAGATTCCCGGCTGTAAGCAGACCTCTGAGTCTTTGCTGCCTTGGTGACAAAAAGCATAGCATCGTGGACCCACGGGGACCTGGAAATGTAAGTGATACTCTTTCTCTTTCCAACTGTTGTAGTTTTATTTCTTCTGAGGAATATCCCCAGGAACACACCTGTGCTGTCTGCTTCCATCCCTGGCATTCAACCCAGGAACTCTGGTTGTCTGGGGTTCTGATTCAGTCTCCCATGGTTACTCTGTCTGACATGTCATTTTCTCCTTTTTCACCTGTACTGGCCTTTTCATAGTGGGACCTTGTCCGCCTTGTCTCATCACTCCATGGTCTGATGAGCTTGGTTCTCTATGCTGCTCTGAGCATTTCCCTCACCTGTACTTCCTAGGGCTTAATAGCACCCCTGAAAGACATTAGACTACAGCTCCTGTATCACCATATTTGGTTAGGCTCCTGACCTAAATTACTATTTACTATTATTTAAAAGGGAAGTGCTGAGGTTGCACTCATTTTGTCCTGCTGTAAGGGTTATAAACTTTGTTCATTTGGTAGAATTCACTGTACTCCATTGAACTTTATGACAGTGAAAAAACAAATCTCCCAGTTTGTGCAGACCACCTGTGTGGTGCTACTAGTACCATTCCCTCTTGGGCCCAGCTGCTGCCTGACCAGGAACAGGATAGATTTGCAATCCTTCAGGAGTTTTCCAGCTCCCCAGTCTTCAATAGTTGAGTGATATTGTGCTTTGGACTATTCCAGAGAGACTGGGAGAACTGGCTTCTATCCCTAAACTCTTCTTTTTACCATGATGCCCTTTTTGCTATCATGCTGCTAAGGCTTGTCTTACCTGCCAATGAGAAACAAATCAAAAAACTGACTCCCTGGTCCACTCCTCCTCTGGGAAAGAGAAGCAAAAGCTAAGAGAGAGGAAAGGAAAGAGGCCTAAAGAAGCAAAAGCTTTCCCTCCTTTCCAAAGTATGATGGCACCTCTACTATCAGAGGAAATCAGGAACCTCCCAGAGCCAGCCTCAGTCTGGCATGAGGCCACAAACAAGAGACCTGATCTTTGCCATACTCAAGAGCCCATCTAAAGTGGCTGAACAACCTCCTTTGTAGGCTGGAGTTTTTAGCTGTCGTGGCCCTTGCTAGAGCAAGAAAATGGAACATGGCTAGAAGATACAGAATTTGCTCCATACTATGCTGGCCCAATTTCCTTCCTGTTGCAATGTGCAAATCTTTACTTTATATGGAAAAAAAAAAAGCAGTAAAAATCATCAGAAATATTTATCACCAGCCTAACCCCACCACCCATGCATTGCTCCTGAGAATGCTAATTAAGCCCCATTACTGTTAGAGTTACATGTATCTAAAGGCTTGTGATGACAAGGAAAAAATGAAGCCATAGTTTCTCCAGGTTGTAAGCATCTAAGTCAAAACATGCTGATCTCCTTACCCACCTGTGCACTCCCTGAGGCAGGCCTCTGGGATGGCTCTGCCTTTCTCATACAGGCAGGCATTCTGCCTCCGTTAGTCTATGAAAACCCAACTCCTACTTAGTGACTGGCTCAGAGAAGACTGTGAGACTTGTCTTGATGATCTCTCTCTGCAGGAGACAGACAGCACACAAATTATTTCTAACAAACTACAGACAACTCTACTAGAATCCCTATGATTCTCCTCACTAAAATCACAATTCCCATGGAGTGCCATCTAAACTCTCTGTTCTGTGCTGGGGGTGGGGGAGAATAGGCCCAGGTGTCCTTATACTAGCCCATGGGTCCTACCCTAGGCAACAGAGATTCAGAAACGGCTCTGAACAGGTCAGAGGGATGGAAAGCTTGCTTGGTGGCCCTTCCATTAGACTCACTTCTGCACATCTTCAAGGAAGTCTTTTAGTCAAGGCTCTACTGGCTTATTCCTCTGTGGCTGTCCCACTGCAAATACAAGAACATTTATTAAGAATCAACCTTCCTGGGCCGGCAAGATGGTTCAGTGGTCTAAAGCGCCTGCTTAGGAGGGCTCAGGCAACTGCGGGGACTGCAGTTCGATCCCCGGCACCACATGCTGCGCCAGCACCACCACCAGGGCAGGCTGAGCCAGCCACAAAATGAATAAATAAAGAAACAAACAAATACAACAAGCAAACAAATAAATAAATAAATAAAATTTACAAAAAAAAAAGAATCAACCTTCCTTACCATAGATCTCAGGTCATGGGACATGGATACTCCCTTCACTAAACCCATCTATGTCCTCATCAGAAAAAAATTATAGTAGGGCTTGTTTATATCATCTTTAATAAATGCCCAGGCATTTCCCAGAAGCAGCCAGAACAGTTCCTGCCCTCCAGGAAAGATGGACAAAAATAGGGCAGGGAATCAGTCTCTGATGGTAAAGCCAAAGCTCTATGGCAAGTAGAAAGGTCTGTAAGACCCTTGGCAAAGGTCCCTCGGGTATCTGTCATGATAAATGATTTCAAGTGTTTTTATTTGGCATTTTTGAGACAAGGTTTCACTATGTAGTCCAGACTGGCTTTGAACTTCCAATTCTCCTGACTTGGCCTTCTGAGTGATAGGATTACAAGTATATACTACCATGCTTGGCAAATTTAGTTAAGTTTGATAATTTTTGAGCTCTAGGATGAGGACAGTATTACACTAGGCCCCAAAGATATAGCAAGAGTCAAGATTGTTGAACTTAGCCTGTCTTCACTAAACTTATAATTGCTAAGTCTGGCCATTTGCCTGTATCTTGCCCAAATGAGGCTCTAAACCCAGGGCCCTTAGTGCTGTACCACTAACCTGCCCTCTAGTGATGGATGTGGCTGCAGCATCCCAACATCCTCAAGCCTGACTATAAGGGCTGAATTCATGATCAGGCATCAGGGTTGTCTGAGGAGAAACCTCGGGCTGGGTGGGACCGAGTATCACTTCAGTATAACATCTGGCTTAGCTCTGTTAAATATGTATTAATAACTTCTCCAGCTGAGAGTCCTGGTGTGGGCATCAGCTTTCTAGAGAGGCAATCTTTCTAACAAAGAGCTGACAATGCAGACTGAGAATTCCTAGTACGGTTAGGCAGATGATGTGCTCTATCTCTTACCAAGAGAGCAGCAAAGCCAAGTATTCAACCAAACTGCTCATCTCATCTTTGCTAATGCTAATTCTTTTTTTTTTCTTTCTTTCTTTGAGGGACGGGGGTTCGAACTCAGGACCTTGCACTTGCCAGGCAGGCACTTGTGGCATTGGAGCTATCTCCCCAGCCCCATGCTAATGCTAATGCTAATGCTAATTCTAACCAAGTTCATTCCCAGCTCTGCTCTTGGGATCTTCTTGAGGCTCATGGGGTGGATTATAACCCTGTCCTAGTCTTGCCTGACTCTCAGCCTTTCTGAGAAAGAGAGATCCAAAAATGAGTTAATGTGCTGTCTGGGACCCATGGCAGGACTTCAAGGCCTGAGCTGGACCCATGTGGACCACAGTCACTGCTATCTCAGCCTCTCCTTTGTGCTGTCATCACTACATTGGAAATGGAAGACAGAGCTTCCCAGCCCTTCTCACACCATTTGCCCTTCAAATAAGCACAGGACAAAATCTCCATAAACGTTCCTGATGTCCAGCTTCTCCACCCCCCACCCTACCACCAGGATTGTGTTCCCTTAGCAAGAAAAAGTTCATCCAGAACAAAGCTAAATAACCTATTTTCACCCCTAAGGAGTTCCCCATCTAGTGGTGTTATAAATCAAACTTTTCTGCTGCTGTCTCTCAAGCTTTTGCAGCAGAGGTACAAGGGAAGCACTACATGATCCTGTACCAGTGGGTCCAATTTCATGAGAAGGGAGCTGATCACGCTCCTATTTTGGCGGGATTCCAATTTGGGATTTGCCTTTGACAGGATGAGATTGTGCTCATAAGGAAAGAAGATAACAGCTATCATTGCTGGCCTTAGGATCTGCCAACTGGATGTTTCCTGCTGTCTGCGTGTACCTGGAGCTGTGAAGAATCTTGGCTAAGGTGTTCCCTGGGTTCTCCAGGTGTCCCCATTTCAGGTTGACCCAAAGAGTGAGCCACCAGACACCTTACCTCCATCTGCTTTTAATGCCCGGTCAACCTACAAGGGACAGACTAGAGGAACCCCGACCATTCAAGTGGATGCACCTAACGTGCTTGGAGGACTGAGACCCACACTTCCCCCACATCAGGAGCTCTCAGGCCATGTGACATTGAAAGAATTAAATAACCACAGGTTCCACACAGGGAGCAAGTGCTAAAAGTTTTAGCAAAAGAGGTCACAAAGAGTAGATTCTTGGGGCTAGGGAGATAGCTCCATGGCACAAGTGCCTGCCTGGCAAATGCAAGGTCATGAGTTTGAACCCTGG
>PVKN010018984.1:0-16571 GCA_004027915.1 Capromys pilorides | reverse complement strand
ACCTTTCATATAGAAAATATACAGTTATTTTCCATTTACTTTTGGCAAACACAGTGATAGATTTCTCCAAAGATTCAATATACAGTTAATCATAATTATACAACATACACTATTAAAATACCTGGTACTTCTTTAATAATATATAGTCAAGAAATGACTTTTAATCTTTTCACATCCTTTTTGTTCTTTTATCTTCATAATCTCTTGAAAGGTTACTCGTGAATAGGACAATCTTAGCTTTCTTGACAATAACGTTCAAATAATCTTCTTAAGAAATGTCAGCTGCTTTGTGGTTTGATATCATGAAACAGACGGCTATTTCTGCCTTTCTCTGTATTTTTATGACATTTAGTGTTCTTATTCTTAGGATATTTGTGTTACCCAAAAATGTGTATGGACTGAAAACCTTACCCACGGCTCATTGAGTTTTCTTCATGAATGTGGAGATTACTCTTTGATGGACAGGACGTCTGCTCTATTGATGTGAGGTCTCGGTTTAGGACGCAGTGACCACTGTTGCTATTTACATAAGTTCCCGCTGAAAGCAGACAGGTCAAGGTCAGCCTTGTTTTCCTAAAGTGTATCTTCTTCAAAGGAAAAACACAAAATGATCTTGGACCTTAATAGCATAAAGTATGGCCCACTTCAAGAAATAACACACTAAAATTCAGTTCTGTTTAAGTCAAAATATATAAAACCAGCCAGTAACATCTGTCGTTTTCTTACATGCGAATGTGATTTACAAAAATGATGGGCTTTGACATAAAGAAGTTAAAAATTTATAAAGCTCTTGTGTAATCATTTCCTTCAAGTTCTACTTGAAAATTTTTACTTGTCAAACCATGTAGTCTCAGGAAAATCTATAGCACTGGCCACAGAAATGAAAGTTGTCTAGTCAACGTGTCTGGAATACTTGTAACTCTTGACAGGTATAGCCCTTAGCTTCTCCTTTCTTGCTTTGGGAAACTTTTTAAATCATGATTTTCCCCCATATAATTATTATGTTTTTCATTAGTCATGCTTTTGATGGGAAGATACTATAGGTCTGTAGAAACTTTTATTAAGCTTCTTAGGATTTTTTTTTATTATTATTCTCCCACCTTTCCACAAATGGTTTGTAGTAATCTACCTCTTTATTGCGAGACACCCACAATTGAAAGAAGATGTTTAGTTTCCTTGAGATTTCAGATTCCAGCTCATGATGAACTGGGAGAGAGGACATGACAGAAGAGCTTGGTGGGGCAAATTTCCTTATTTTATGACAGCCTGGGAGCCGAGCAGAGGAAGGGGAGTTTCAGATTAAAAGGGGCTGGGGCTAGACAGAGATAAAAAGGCTGCATTTTCATGACCCATCCCCACACACCTGCAAATGTTCCTTACCAATACCCAGGGAAGATCCCAAAAGGAATCAATGGGAAACTAGCCTATCCACCACATGATTATAACTCAATTTATCTGTTTGTAGCACATTTATTGATACAGAAATTTAGAAGAGGTTTCTATATCTTAATGGAACAATTTGGAAAACATCAGGGTCAATGGAAATATGAAGACGTAAGAATATAATCTGGTAGAAGACCATATTCATAGGCAAAAGTTATGTTTCCATGCATTTATAAAATTAAATAAAGTATTTAACATTGAGTTTTTTGGAAATAGCTATAATTATACCTCTTTTAAAAAGAAAAACACCAAAAAGTTCATAATAGTTCTTTAACAAGCCAATCAGACAGCTCAGTGAACTAAAACGTCTGCTTAGGCAAGCTTAGACAAACACAGAGACTGCAGTTCTATCCCCAGCACGACATGCCATGCCAACTCCGCCACCAGAATGGGCTGAGCTGGCCAGAGTGCAGGCATGGTGGTGCGTGCCTATAACAGCAGCATCGGGGAGACTGAAAACAGAAGGGTCATCCTAAGTCTGAGCTGCGTAGTTCCTTAAGTACTTTTCGAGGAATTCAGTGGTAGAATAGTAGAACTAAGTGGTAGATCTGAGATCTGACCTTGAAATTCAAATCTTGATCACACAAACTTACCCTTTTTCTATCATAAGTTCTCATCTCTTTGAAACTCAGATTTTTACCCTATGCATATATTTCCTTTTTGTTCAACCTCTTTCTTCTTTAAATTTTTTTTGAAATTTTTAGAGGTATAATTCATTGACCTTAGTTTCCTTCACTTGAATAACTCAGACCTGTACAATAGAATGACAATTTGCTGTTATTATTTTCATGGTTGCTTTAATTTTTATTTTATTGTAATACAATAAGAGAAGCAAGCTAAGAACTCTTCTTTTATCTATGTAAAGTAAAACAAAATTTCATAACAAAATAATTAAAAATAACAATAGTTAATACATCATGTGCCGTGATCGGACCAGAATGGAAAACACTACTCAGAGTAAAAGTCAAGAAAGGCTGTCCTACAAAGAAAAAAACAAAAAATAAAACTTGCTTTGCAGTGAACAAAGAGAAGTTAGTAGTATAAATTAAGCAAATTAGAACACATTGTACAGCAGTTTTGAAACAGCAGAAGGCCAGCGAGATAGCTCAGCGGTCTAAAGTGCCTGCTTAGGCAAACTTAGGCAATCGCAGGAACCATGGTTCCATCCCTGGCACTACATGCTGTGCCAACCCCACCCGCAGGGCACGTTGAGCTGGCTATCACATAAAGTTTAAAAAAACAGCAGAATAATTTGGAGAAATATTATAGGCCTATATCTGGTAGCATTCTGATTATGCTAGGAATAAACCAGTGCACACAAAACAATTGTAAAACAATTCCCAGTTTATTATTTCAGATTCCATAGTGCATTTTCAATTCACTTTATCAGGCTCAGATTCTTCATCCTTACATTCTATTGGTGTTATGAAGCATAAAGCATATATTTATTATATGAGGCATTATGGAGAGATAAAAGTATAAGTGGGTTGCATTGTTCATTAAGGAGCTGGAGTCTGTTGCCAGTGACAACCCAAGCACAGGCCTGAAGTGGAATAAGTGAATAAGTTAAGTGACATGCATGATAGAGAATACAGTGACCTCAAGGGAAAAAAATAAGACCCATCTGCTTAAGAGTAGCCCAACAATATTTATGACCTGGTCTTATGCTTTGGATCAAAAATGCCCCTCCTCAAAAGCATCATGACTTGAAAGGTAATTTAGTCTCATGGGCACTGTAGCCGTTGCTGGGTTGAACTACTAATGAATTAATGGCTAAACATACTCTTTGGAGGTGGGGCCTGCTTCAATCACTGGGAGGTGACCTGAAAGGCTGTGTTCTTGTCCTTGCTTCTTCTCTCTGTTCCCTGGCTGCCATAGGCTGAACTCCTAATCCTCTACCACAGTTCTCTGACATACTACGTCTGTCTTGGAGCATCTGAATGTGGAGTAAAAGAGTAAGCCAGCAGAAACCTTCCTGTAAGTTGTGGGTATTGGGTATCTTGCCCATTCCTGTCATGGACAGGACTGTATTGGTGAGGAAACTGAATGCAATACCATGATAGGTATTTCTCTATGCTTCAACTGTCATTACCATTTGTGCCAACATTCACAAGTATCTTAGTATTTTATCTGATATTATTTACCACTCACAGATTTTTTAAGTAAAAAATGGCTTTCATCTTCTCCTACCAAAACTTTGCCAGTTCAGCAGTGTTGGCTCAAAGAAAAAAAAAATTCTTGGTTTTATAATATTCATTACGGGGACATAAGGGAAAAAGGATGAAAGCAACAAGAAAGAGTATAGACAGATGGGAAAGGGAGAAATGAGGAGAGAGAGAGGGAGAGAGAGAGAGAGAGAGAGAGAGAGAGAGAGAGAGCGCAAATATAGATGTGTTGGACATATTTTTAAAGTTCCAACTGCCTGAATAAGAATGTATATGCATGCATTTTCTCTTATTGTCAAACCGTGCTTTCTCAGTCTAAGCTCATTCCATTTCTGTTAACAAAAGCAATGTCCTATTATGCCCCATTAGCCAAAATGCTTGCCATCCTGGCTATGAGATAACTCTCCTAACCTATATCCACCTTAACATGGCACTGGCTTGACTTACTAATCAAGTGATTTTTTGTTTAGTTTTTTGTGTTTGTGCACATATATGGCCTGTTTCTCCACTTAAATTATAAATTTCAGGATAGCAATGATGTTCTATTTTTTAGAGATTTTTTTAACAGATGAAGTTATTGGTGGTCATAAAGTAAGCAGTTCATAAAACCTTGAATTTAAATAGGAAAAAAATTAAAGTTTAGCAAGTCTGACACTGCCTGCCAATCTATCTATCTCCATGTAAAAGCTTAAATAACCCTCCAGTCTCATACTAGGAGTGCTAAACAAGAGGTTTGCCAGTCGCTAACCTTTTTGAATCCAAAAGAATGCCACTAGAGCAGAACAAATACATCTGAGTCAGAAGATAAGCAGCAAGTTTCAAAAATCTGATGAAGAGTCTTAGGATCTATTTTAGAGGGCCTAGAGTTCAAACCAAGAGTTAAAATAGAGGTACAACTCTAAATCTAGAAAATTCCCCTATTGCACATAGGAATCAATGTCAGAATTGACAAAAGCCCCAAGAGTTTACCTAAAGATCAATAAATATATTCATGAGGCCCCAGAACATCTGAAGTAGTCTGAAGAGGTCACTCTGTGGCTCCTTGCCTTTCATAGGGAAAAATTGACAACTAAAATAGATGTTCACTGGAATGTAAGTTGTTATACGATAAAGACTGATATGTTCTTGGCCAAATCACAAACATATTTAGAATTATTTTTCATTCTGTAAAAGAGTACTGTGTTTTTCTCTCACTTTTTATTTTGCAAATACTCTATTATGAATATTTTCAGCTTCATAAACTTAAAGGCTTATGACTACCTAGATTTTTTTAATCAGCTACAATACCTAAATGCCCTTTATCTGTTCATTTCATCTTTGAAAAATTCCAAATTTACAATTGGAACATTAATTTTAATACAACCATGCATTTTACAAGCTTTCCTTTCTTCTATTGCCTTAGCTCAGGAAGAAGACAAGTCGCAGCTACTTATTCACAGGAATTGAGATCCAGAGAGTCTGGGAAAAGTCAGGGAAGTGATCCTAGAAGGATCCACCTAGGTGGGTTCTGGCCTGGAGTGAGGACTGACTGGGAAAATATGGCTGGACAGGCTCTTCCTGTGATAGGACGTCCAGTCCCACCTCGAGCCAAAGCTTCGAAATCTTTGCTAGTGCTGAGTATCCAGATGCCATGAAACTAGGCTGGGCCTTGCTTTGGAGAGCTCGGAGAGGATTCCATCTCACAGTTGAAAAGGAAACAATTAATGGAATAAAATGAGCTCAGTGATGTGGATTATTTCATGGACTGGAAAGTTTGTAGCTCATTAGAGTTTGTTGTTAGCACCAATCCAGTCCTGAGGCAGAATAGTAGATATGGTTAAACCAACAGTCCAGGAGTCAGCTTTGGATCACCACGTGGACTTCTGCTAAAAGCCCCAGCCAACCTCGGCTGAGACTCTACAGCTGTTTTCTCCTTAGATGATGTCTGATCTTAAAACCATGTGCCAAAGACGAGGGAAACAAAGAAATAGAGAGCAAGCAGAAAGCTACTACTTATCTGCTCTCCACAGAGATCACACCAAGGAGTTTGACTGAATTGGGCCTGTTTGCCAATTTTATGATAATTTAAAATCCGGACTTCATCAGTATCATTAGTGCCAGCTACAGTTATTTCTAGTAATATTCTCCTCACCTAGAAGAAATTATAGTTTTTGATGGAAATAGCCCTAATTGGGAATCATAGATTCCAGACCATAGATCTGGACTTAATTGGTTATTTACAAATTGACTTCCTTGGATAAGTCATTTCCTCTCTGAACCTTTTATCTTCTGTGAAATAAAACCATTGAGCTGTATGATATCTATAGAGAGAGAGAGAGGGAGAGAGAGAGAGGGAGATTGATTACACCAGCATGTGACTCTTTTAGCAACTCCAACACCTAACCAGAAATTTCCACATTTCTTAGATCCTACATATAGAGGTTTGGACAGAAAAAAAAAATCTGATGTGCCATGTAAAGACCCTTAATGAAAAGGCTACAGAGATGAATCTCCTGTCTTTGATTTTGAAGACCCATACTTTCCTCATTTCTTCACTGCTTTATTGTCTTTTCCAGGTTTCATTATCTTCTCCCTGTCAGGATCTTTTTTTAAATTTTAGCTTCCTTTTAGCTACCACTTCTAACTTTGGTTCACAGGAAAAACGACATGATTAATATATAATAAAACAGACCTTTATGAGACATAAACTTCTCTTAACTTCAGGTTTAGTAAAATGCACACACACACACACACACACACACACACACACACACACACGCACACATTCTCATGCTTCCATACACCTATATGATTTAATCTTTGTAAGAACTTTATGAATTAGACATTATTATTCTTATTTATATCAGAGAGGAAAAGGAACTTTCTAAGATCATAGAGTTTGGAAATGGTGGTAGTTACTCAAACAGATATCTATGACATCAGACTCTGCACTGAATCTGAAAAATCATTGCAAAAGTGACATCAGGTATGAAATGCCAGTTTTATTTCCATGCCTGGGAACTTCTTTTGATACAATAATGAATGTGGGAAGAGCCCAAAATAGAAAGAAAATATTTTATCATGAGTTAGGCTTCTCATTCAATATTCCTAGGTGTTTGTTTGTCTGGTCTCCCATGAAACAGCTATTCCCTGAACTCATATTTGCTGTATTCTGAGAAGAAAGTGCTCTTTGCCACACTGTCTGTAACTATTCTCCAAGGAAAATTCTTTAGTATAATGTCCAGTTTTGCAAACCAATAGTTACAGTTTTCAGTTGTGAAAGTAAAATACTTATCCTAGTTGTGTCAGATGACCAAATCTAAATTTTAGTAATAATAACAAAATAAAAATGCAGTCAGTAGGGCTCAGGAACCTGACTACACATCAACATGGCTCTGGGAGCTAAGTACATGTTTGTGATCATGGATTTACAGCTCTCTAGTTGCCAAATATTTTACATCATTTGTTCTCACTTTCTTTACTTCCAAAACAGAAATTTAAGATCATACATATCTCACAAGTTTGAAGGACTCCATGAACTTTTGATTAAAATAACAACCCTTAGAATTACTCTTTTTCCTGACAAATGATTAGTTCATATTTATTCTGCCAAATGTCTACTTATATTGTATTAGTATTTGAAAGAGTATAGGTATCCAGGGAAGCCAACACCATAAAACAAAAATCACCTGAGTCTGTGAATCCTTTTCCTTATCAGTGGTGGACTAGCAAACTTTCACAAAAATTACTGGCTTAGCATAATAATGCTGATTGCTTTTCCCATAATTTATGCCAATTCTACTAGGTAGTGGGAATAGCTCCCATGGGCTTCATGTAATGTTGGTGAGGATGTCTTTCCTGGTTTCATATACCTCTTCTCCTGAAGGGCCCTCCCTGCCTATTTGTACTTTATATAGTGGCTTTCTTCTCAGGGCATACAAACAATATAAGACCTCATACATGTGGATTCCAATGCAGTATATTTTTTTGGACAGATCACTAACAAAGCTATCCCAGACATAAAGAACGGACATTATTCTCCATTTCTATATAGAAGTAGTGAGAAAGAAGGACGGAATTACTATGCTAGTGGCCATCCCTGTTGATACAATCAGGCAGATCTGAATTTCAGTTTAATTTCTTCCCCTTAGTACTTACAGGCCTGTTGTGAATCTCAAGTTCTTCATCTTTAAAATAGCTCATATTAAGACGTGAATACCAGTATAAATAATACAGATAAAGTGTCTAGCACAACATTTCATTCCTAGGAAAGGCTAAGTATATATTTGCTTCCTTTTCTTTTCACTTAATGCCCTTAGGAGGAATAAATCAAAGTCAAGGTAGAGAGTATCCATTCCACAAAGGAAAATAACATCTTATTACCTACCACTGAGCTTTTCCAGTGAAGAGCTATTAACCACACAAACAAATCTAACATCTGAAAGAAGGAGTGGCATGGTTGTTACTTTTAATTTGTCACATGTTTAAAATTGATGTTTATTTGCTCTGTCCACAGCTTGTTACTGTGCATGATAAGTCCTCTACTCACTGAGAGTCGTAAGTCTCTAATTGTGGGATTGCCTGTTTCTCTGAGATATCCCCAGGGCTCCCTGAAGTGAGTTTCAGCTTTACCTAATAGCCTGTAGTTTTAGTGGAACCATATCCAACATATAATTCACGTTTGGGAGTGTTGTAAAGGAACTTTCACTCAGATGTGGCAATAAAGGGACAGACACACCACTTAATTTATAGTAATTTATTCTAAGGTGGTAGAGCAACTCTGATATTCAGAACATGTCTCCATCTCAGTAGTTATCATGGTATTTTTTCCCTTCTCCTTATAGACATCACTGTCCTCTCTTCTGTGTGAATGAATTTTTCCCAATACTTTGACAGATGGGATGTATTTAAAACTATAGTTATTGTAAGGTTTCATATTTTTACAGTGGCAAAATCCCTTAAAAATATAGTTAGTAGCTCTGGTTTTGAACCTGTAGAAATGAACTTTTATTCTAAATTGAATCATCAAAATAGAGCACAAAACAATGCAATTACATATTTTGCCTATAAAACAACACCAAGAAAATATTACCACAGAACTCTTATAGAGGAAATCCTCCTCTATAAGACATGATAGAGCTGCTTAATCATTATTACTCTTCATCTAAGTCAGCCATGCTGAGATTACGGAGGTGGATTTGAATTCATGACTACTCATACTGGTGCAGTTCAGTTTCTGTTCAGTGTTGAAAAGAGAGTGTTTAATCACAAACTATGATATAAGGACCAGAGAGATAGCTCAGCAGACTAAACACCTGCTCAGGCAAGCTCAGGGACTACGTTCAGTCCCCAGAACCACATGCCTCTAGCCCTCTCCCCAGGTGCACTGAGCTGGCTACCAAGTCTAGGTGTGGTGGCACACACCTGTAATCCCTGGGCTGGTGAGGCTAAGGCATGAGGATCACCATGAGTCTGAGCTGCATAGTGAGACTCTGTACCAAATACAAAGACAGAACAAAACAAGCAAAAAATAACTGTACATATTCTGGCCAGTATGTTGGAATTCGATTTGAAGATAACTTCTTTGCCCTGTGATTGATTAGCCTCAGGTAGAATTATTTCATTAATGTCAACACTTAATTTCAGGGATTTGACTCTATTTTTTTTTTGTTTATTTGTTTGTTTCCATCAAACTAGTCAGTCAGCTTCTTCTTCTCTTATTTTACATTTCTCTTCAATTCTGGTTTCAGAAATGTGAGTCCACCTTAATGAAGGAAAAATGAACATTGCTATCTTGGGGATAAAACCTGCCGTAGTTAACCGCATGTTCATAGGTTTAGTTTAATTCCAAAATAATTGTTAGTATATATATAGTATAATCCAACTATAGCATGTGGGCAGGCATTCTTACCATCTTCTATTTCTAGAGTGTCACTAAAACTATTTCACAAATTAATGTATCAAAGACTTCTATATATTATCTGTGAGGAGTCCTGTTCATAGTACCCTGTGAAAGAAATACATTTACAAGTGCAGAATTCTAACATAAATAAATAGCTTAAATCCATAATGATTTTAATTATAGAAAAAAATTATATATCCTTTTTTCTGTTAAGCCACTGAATTATGCTTTTACACTTGGGAATAGTCTTTAAAAATTATTGCTAGTTTTGCTTGATATTGAGACTGAAATAGCCAAAACTCTATGCATGCAAATATTTATTTTGTCTTCTCCCTACCCACTCCAGTGTTTTGGTAGAAAAAAAATACATATGATATGTATTTGATTTGTATTATTGAGCCCTATAGTTTTGCATGTCTTACCAGAAGCATCTGAGACTAAGAGATTCAAAATATCATTTAGTGTTCTGCTGGCTGCCCGCTGTCTTTTCACATGGGTGGTAATCTCATGCTATACATTTAATTTAATATTCAATAAAAATTAGTGCAACCATTTATATTTATTCACTATAGATTAGTTGAATTGATTGAAAATCAGCATAGGGACCATAGTAAATAAGCTTGAGCTTTCTTTCTGTTCCTGCTTTCCTTCCTCAGTGATTGCTCCAATGCTGTCCAACACGTCTCCCAGCACTTGGCCAGGAAATGACAGTAGGTGCCTTGGCAGTGATTCCATTTCTCTGGGACACTGTGGAATGCTGCCAATGAGGCCAGTGTTTGACTCACAGGGGAAATAAGTTAGTTAGTTAGTTGGTTGGTTAGTTAGTTGGTTAGTTAGTTAGTTAGTTAGTTAGTTAGAATTTTTGTCTTGTTTTTTCGTTTTTGTTGCTTTTTGTTTTGTTTTTTTACGACAGGGTCTCACTAAACACTTCAGGCTGAAATTGAGCTCACTTTGTCACCCTATCTGGTCTCAAACTCAGTCTCCTAAGAATAAATTTGAGCTCTATATGCTCAAAGTTATATTGAAGCATCATATTTGAACCATACATGTGAAACCATTTTAAAAAGAAAAACCAGACAAGAGTCTGTCTCTAATGTCCTTTCTTATTGTCTTTTAGCAGGAGTGTGCACAACGTGATGCACATATTGATCCCCTTATCAATAATATAAGTCTGCGATCAAGAAAACCTTCTTTGCATCATACCTGTTTGATTTTGAAGTCAACTATGATGGCAGACAATTGAATATAATGTTTTATTGCTACATATAGAGAGAAGTAGATCAGTTCTCCCAAGTCTTTTCTTAGTCCTTGGTGCTAAACTAAATGGCTTATTTTAACAGGCCAATGTTAAACATTGCTTTTTAAGTAATAGGTTATAATTGAATTTCTAGAATCCAAGTGTACTTGGAACTATCTACTTTGCTGGGGTTAATGCCTATAAAACCATATGGCACCCTTCAGGTTATTCCATGCCAATGTATCAAGAAACAGACTGTTGTCTTCAAAGCTGTACTTTGAAAAGGTTACAGTAATATCCCAGCTATAAACGATACCCTCACTATAATAAGGATGTATTTCAATAATAACAAGCCAAAATACTAACTGTGATGGCACACTCCTGTGATCCCACTTAGGAGGCTGAATCAGGAGCATCTCAAAGTTCAAACCCAAACTATGCATCTTAGCAAGAGCCTAGCAAGATTGATAAGTAGCTCCTTGGTAGAGCATTTGCCCAGCATGTCTATAGCCATGGTTTCAATCCCTAGTAAAGAGAATAAGAGAAATACCAGGGAAGGGTGACAACAAAGCCTGAAAAATACTGCAATAGCTTCTAAGTTTGTCATGCTTTTCGGTACCAACAAATGAAATATTTTAACATCAATTTTGGATCATCAAAAGTTACTGTGTCTCACGGAATGGCTGACATTGTGTTTGATCTTAGCCAGGTCGATTAAGAAAGCCTTCTTTTGGGCAAGCGAGATGGTTCAGTGGTCTAAAGCGCCTGCGTAGGAAGGCTCAGGCAACTGCAGGGACTGCGGTTCGATCCCCGGCACCACATGCTGCGCCAGCGCCACCACCAGGGCAGGCTGAGCCAGCCACAAAATAAATAAATAAAGAAACAAACAAACACAACAAGCAAACAAATAAATAAATAAATAAATAAATAAATAAAATTAAAAAAAAAAAAAGAAAGCCTTCTTTTAATATTGAAACACACTATATTTTCTGCCGTAAGGACCTAACAGGCCTCTGTACTTTTGCCACTCGGTCTGAGAACAGGTCTCTTCTCTCCTGAAGAGCCACACTTAATCACCCTTATCCCTCCTGAAGAGGGACATACCTGCACTAGAGGGAAGGAGAGCTAGGAGGAGATATCTCCAACAGGAAGATTAATAGAATGATGGTGCCATAATTTCATATTGCCCTCGTATTTCACACAGCCAGTTAAATATAACTACATACTCTATTTTGTAGATAGTCCTGCTGCAGGTTTTGCTAAGTAAAATGTTCTCCTTTCTTGGAATCTGCATATGATTCAAGAGATCACTTCTTTAAAATGAGAAGAAATATTACTATTTATAGTTTTGTTTCGAAAACCCTAGACATACTGTCTTAGTTACTCTTCTCTTGCTGCTGAGACAAATACCCGACACTCAAAATGAAGGAAGGAAAGGTTTCTTCAGCTCACAGTTAATGTAGGTTTCAGTCCATATTCAGCTGGCTCCAAGGCAGAGAGTCACATGGCAGAAAACAACCTTTCATGGTGATAACCAAGAGCAAGAGTGCAGGAAGAGCTAGATGCTCAATCAGCTAACTTCTCTTCCTTCCTTACATTCAAATGCAAATCACCTTCCCCATGGCAAATGCAGCACCCATTTCCACAATAATTAATTATAAATTCCAGAAGCCACCCCATGACTGCATGAGGTTTGGGGGGGGGCACCTATGCACAAACCATAACACACATGAATCCCTTACCTCTAGTCAACATTACTCAAGGCTCTCAAATATTCCATTCAACATGGATCATGAAGCATGATCTCAAGAATGATAAGATGCTGATGTGTAACTCCCTATTTTATAAATGTTAAATCCAAAGAGAAGAGAAACAAAACAACTAACAGAAAAGATCTTTATATGCCACATGCATCTTGACAGATGGGCTTTTTTTGTTAAGACAGGCAAGTAGGTATGTTGTTTACACTAGATATCACCATCTCCATAGCAATTTTCACAAGAGTGAAGAATTACAGTTATTATAAATTCATAGGACTTCAAAAGTTACATGATTACTTATGAAAATATAACTTGTATTTCTATTGATGTTATAAGGATACCTTGAAAGTTAGAAAGTTGGGAAAAATGTTGCTTAGCATCAATCTAGAATCACTTGCTCTTTAGGCCTGGTAGGGAAAAATGTGGCAGTGCATATTGAAACTTTAAAAGCTATTTTGTAGCATAGTGAAAAATGAAGATTTAGGGCCAAAATATCTCTGGTTTCAATTCCATCTGAACCTATGGGATTCCTATCTAACCAAACTTTCTGATTCTCTATTTTCTTATATACAAAACAATGTTAATAGCTACTTCACAACATGGGCATTTGCTTTAGGTTATTGAGCACCTAGGGAAGCACTAGGAAATTTTTATTTCCTTTCTTTTAATCCATGTGTTTGTGAATGTAGGCCTGTTTCACTAGAAATTAACATATTTTAATCTTCAAAAAGTATGCTGTGAATAATAATATCATACTTGTTAGGTCTAACTACAAAATGATTTTAGTGGCTTTTCAAATGAGTTATCTATCCACAAAGTGGACCCTATGAAAGCATATCCTGTTGAATGTTTGACTGCCCTCTGATACTGTCTCTAGACAGTTGAAGATATTGAAGTGAGGGAACTAGATAAGGAGAGGCACTGTATGCTGATGTTGTAAAGGCCAGGGATCAAGTCTTCTCTTCATTCTGATTTTTCTAGATAAGTCAATGTGTCTTTTATCTTATCTTCTTCGACAGAATAAAGGTGGTGGGATTTATTTTTAACATTTATTTTTCCATTCCTATGAATTTAAAAGAGCATTGAATTTTACATTTTTTCAAGATATTTATTTTTCATAGCACAAGCATTGAATATATAATTCAGCAGTTCTGAAGTTCTCATGCTATTTTGCTGATTTATATTCTAGTGGAGTAATGAGAAAAAATTGGATTTTTAAGTGCTCAGTTTCCCTTTCTGCACTGATCTTTAGAGTAGGCTTTTTCCCTTAAACAAAATAATCTCTAAAAGATATATTTCATGTATCTTTGAGTATTTCTCGGAAGAACATTTTTGGACTGGATACAGAGTAGATGCTATTGTGCCGCTGTCTTCTGGGGCCCTCTGCCAGCAGCCCCAGCTGATCTCATTTAGATTGCCTATCTGCTGCTTGCAGTTCCTCCAAGTACAAAAGGCCTGGGTCCTTTGTTTTCCTGAAGGTTCCATGGGAGTGTCACCAAATCGAAGAGAAAAACTGCATACAGAAAGTAAGGGTAATCAAAGATAATGGATTTAAGTTTTAAGGAGGTTAAATTCCTTTTATAAGCAGAGAAAGAACAAAAGCCCAGGAAGAACATCTTCCATCATATAAGTCAAGAAAAACTAACGGTATTTACCAATATTCAAGTACTCCCTTTATTTTTGTCACAAATAAGTGACTAAACTCAAGGACTTGACATGCTGCTGAGAAAAAAGCCTCTCTCAAAATAGGTAATCAGCATATTCTGAATATTTTTTCTGTTTTCTTTCTAGTTATTTCTGTTTATCTCTAGCTTGTTTTATAGGATTTTCCCCATACATTTACAGTTTAAATTTTTTTTTGATCGGGAGGCCAAAAGAATCTTGTTATAACAAGAATCTTGTTATAAATATTTCTAAAATATAACACTGTGGGAAAATATAACTAAAGAAATCCTCAAATTGATGGAGACAGATTCTAAATCATTGTAGATTTTTCCTAAACACAATGGTGATGTAAGGAGTTTCCTTTTTTCTTTCTTTTTTAAATCCAGATAGTTCTGTTTCTTCTTTTCTTCTGTATTTCAGGATCACTGTTCTTTGAGCTACAAATAATCCTGTACAATGTATGCAGAACTCGCTGGTCTGGGCAAGAACCCTGTAAATTGAAACAGAGGGCTTTTCCCTGTATGCTGGCTTAAGCTGTCAGCAGGATGATTACGTGTTGTTTCCAATGGAATTGAACAAATGCTTCATTCCTGATAAGTATTTTCCAATTTTGAAGGTAAAAATTCTTTGAATGATGATCACCGTATGGATTCATCAACTAAAGATCAAACTGCCATTGGCAGTACCCTTAAACCCATGGGTAGAGAGAGAAATGCTTTTTATAGTCCTGCTGTAAAATGTGAGCTTGCAAAGGGGACTTTCTAACATCAAATATTTCCAACAGATTCAGCATTACTAAGTTTTTTCCTCCCCTCTTCATTCTGTTTTCTTTGGCATTGAACCACTAGAAATTAAGACCCGGTTTCCCTGGCAACAATAACAGTGCTCCAGCCTTGGCAAGAGCTCCTCCATTCAGACTGTTAGCTATACAAATAAAGTTCCATAAAGAGATTGCCTCAGAATAAAAGCAAGACCGTTCCCATCTATTGTGACAGGCTGGAAGGTATTATTCACAGTACCTCCATTGGACAATGTGTTTTTGTGATGAACTGAATTACCTTAGATTGGTTTTCTGTGTTTTTTTGTGCTCGGGATGGCAGTCTCAGCTTTTAAAGCCTACTTAGTCCCCTTCTTAGTTCCATTAGCATCAATCCTATTTCTTTCCAGTTTGTTTTAGAAGAAATTTACTTGTTAAATTGCCATATTACCTGTTAAAGGGCCATTCCCAACTGAAATTTAAGTATAGCTCAAAGCTTTCAAAATTAAGCTGTGTATATTTTGTTCTTTCTTCCCTGTGTTTTCCCCACAATATGTATATAAGAAAAAAGGAGTTACACTATTTTGAACTGGCCTGTAACATGAATTAACTGGACGTAGATTGTTTCAAATTCAGCTAGAAATCTTGGGTGACGTTTGTGTGTATATGTGTCTTTCCCCAGTGCATTTACTCATATTCCTAAATTGACAGTAAGGGTGATTGGTGCTTCCATTGTATTTGGAGAGATTGGTGAACATGCATTAGATGTTTTAATTAGTGAAATTCATTGTAATTTATTCCTAAAGAAGGCCAGACTTCGTATCAGCTACAATAACTTTATGCTTTTTGGATTCCAGTTTTCTAATCTAGAAAGTCAGGTCTCGGATCCCTTTGTCTCTCCAAAGAATTCTGATTTTAGTTTTGTAAAACCCAGTTTTCTAGACTGGGAGGCTTCCCAAAGTGATACACTTCAGCATGTTGCCATGCCCAACACGGAGATTCTTTCTCCCACTTACGATTCCCTTTCAAGACAGATACTTCCATTCTGTATTCTTCCATTATTACAGCCTCAGAGAAGTAAGCCTCTTCTTGAACATACATTCTTTTCAGCCTGCTGTTACAGAATGTGCCTATAATCCCAGCACTCTGGGCGGCCACAGCAAGAGCAATATAAATTCACACCCCGCCTGGACAAGTCAGCAACTTAGAAAAACCCTGTCTTAAAATGAAAAGGGGACCATGGGATACCTCAGTGCAAAATTTCATTTATTACCACAGGTAAAATTTTTTAACAAATATTTTCTTTCAGGCTGCTGATCCATGAACAAGGGCAAATTATACGACTAATTTCAAATCTCTTGTCACAAATACACAATATCAGTTTCTATATAAAATGTCATGTAGCCTTCACAGTTTTTTGCCATAGACTTTTCAGTAGAAGAGAAAACTTCTCCCACTGTAGTTCTAACTTGTTTGGTGTATAATCATGGCAAAGCTCATTTTCTATCATGTAATATGGTTATTATATATTTGCTTTTTGACTGCTGTTGAAAGTACATTGCATATATTAATAAGAATTGCATATAATAGATTTTAGTAACCCTCCAAAGCTTAACACAGTAATGCTAATTAACCCTAAAGTTAATTTTAAACTAATAATGAA